>JAYESA010000017.1:61426872-61441872 GCA_036927795.1 Iris macrosiphon | reverse complement strand
GTATTATTTTATGATATATCTATAGGACTATTGGATCATCCAGACGATATTCTGGAATAGGATATTGGTGTTACCAGCTAAGGACCCAAGGCGAGTACATTCTCTGATAATTTTTCCAATTATTTGATAATATCTATAATTCAAGTATCTAGAAATATTACATCTGATTCTTGACACTGTGCTACACAGACTAGTATATAGATTGTATCTGCATTCATGAGATGTTACATTGATTATCGTATTGATATTGTACACGACATTAATATTTAGACCCTGTACATGATATATTGGATATTGCTCGTGTATCGTGACGTGTAGTGATTGGATCTACTGTACTAGTTGGGGGCGGAGGAAATATTAGTAGATTATGTGATCATACCCAACTCTACATGCATCATAGCTCACCCCACATCTCACGTCGGGTGCGGCCTGACCATTACATGCCTCATAGCTGTTATATATGATTAGCCTGACCACTACTAGCATTATAGCTAACCAAATGGTTAGCCTAACCTTACATGAATCATAGCTAATCATATGTAACTATCCTGATCTTGTCCCAAGCCGATCACATAATTGACTGATATTCCAAACACTTAGAATAGTTACAGTTCTCTACTTTAGATCATATACTACATCATCGTATATGATATTGTACCTCATTCTCTTCGTTCATATATGCATTGACTGTTTCATATTGTCTATATTGCCTGTCTTTTTACATTGCCTGTCTCTTTATTTTGCCATTGCATTTATTCACTGTCTTCTCTCAGTATATAGCATTATCTGTTTTTTGTTTTATAGCCCTTATCAATTAAATGGAAATATTATTTGAGATGTACTTTGCTCCTTCCTGACTGGAAAATATTTTCCAGACTATGCCTAGAGGACTGGTGTCCGACACTTATGGACCACAGGGTGAGTAGCTGAGACTTGGACTTGGTAGTTCAGTTGTGATTCCGTGAGGTTTAGCCGGAATCATTCGTTATCTAGTAAGTTCTTTTAGCATATTATTTTTGGTACCGGATTTGTCTCCGGCATACTCTCTGAGACTTGGATTATGTTGTTGAGTTAGACTACTTCTATTTTTCACTTGTGTTGTATTTTATCTTATTTTTGAGATCTTATCGTGTTGTAGTTATGTGATTGAGGATGTTGTTCATACCATATTATGATTTTTCGTGTCTCCTTATGGAGTTGGATATCCATGTAAGATTGATTAGATAGTATCAAGACCTAGACAGCGTTCTACCGCCGATTCTGCGGCGTAGGCTGGACGTACCCATGCTCTCGTGCCCCTATACTGGGTGCGGGTTATGACACATTTTTAGTGGTGGCCCATGCAGGTCGACCTTCGTAAGTTGTGCGATGTTGTGGTAGTGCGACGTCTTAGTTGTACTACTGCATGCCTGCTATAGAATATAGGACATAGGATACTAGGAGGAGAGTGGATACTCAATCACAAAATTCTTGAGAGATTCCTGGGACGACCCCTTGAGAATCTCATTACAATTCTAATTTAAATCCTTTGCCATTGTTTCTGTCCGTCCTCACTCGTTGATATTGAGTTTGATTCTTGTTGACCAGTTGTTAAATTTAAATTCTTGGAATCGTTGTTGAGTTGATTTTTTATCGAGATGAATTTTACGGACTAAATCTTACGGTATCATCTGATGACATACATTGATGAGAACAGTGAGAAAGATAAGATGTCTACTTTGGTTATGGAACCTGGAGTTTATCGCAGCCATACTAGCTGTCGTGATGAGAACGTAGGAACCTGACTTGGATGTACATACCTTAGTTATAAAATTTAGAGTCTCTCGCAGCCATACCGGTTGGCGTGGCGAGGATTCTAGATGACATGATTATAGAGTTGCATACCTTTGTTACGGAACCTGTCGTTATCGCACCTATGCTTACTGGCGTGGCGAGGATTCTAAGTGTCATGATTTCTGACAGACGTGTATGATTATCAGGTTATATCTTAAATTGGTTCTTAAAGTATCATCTCAACACTTATCTATTTCTGTTATTACAGGACTTTATTCCATCGTTTCTTTTGTTTGCTAGCAGTAGAAATACCTTCAGTCCTCAACCTTCTTTGAGGATTCCTTGTTAAGTATGATAATTAGTGACTTGTAATTATGTTTGTGTCTTGAGTATTAGTATTGACCGAGTATTGCTTGTGAGTTTATAAGTGTTTCCTAGTTGAAAATGTGAGCAGTAGGCATTAATCCAGAGTTAACCATAGCGTAGTGCCTTGTAGCAATAGTTCTATGATAGGTGGGTTATAGTTAGTATTGGCACTATAGATAGAAGGAGAAAAGAGTATCATTGATGATTCCAAGAGTTAGTATCAGAGCCAGCATACTCGTCCTGGATAATCATGATTATGTAATTGGATGATCTATGTAAACAATTAAGTGTCAAGGAATTGTGTTAAGGATTAATGGAGCATAATGTTCAATTTGATGAATGATACTGGGTGTGTTAAAAAAATAAAGAAATGTATACACATAAAGGGTTTTAATGAGATGTCATGAGCAGAGAAATATCAGGATGGGTAATAAAAGTTGTGAAGCGTATCACAGATTAGTTTAACAGACAGTAAAAGATTAAAGGAAAATATATATACATCAATCGAGATGAAGAACCATATACTTGCCCATGAGAGTAAAGTGAAACATGGGTGTTATAGAAGGTGCAAGTAATCATGAGTTCTAATAAGTTGATGAGATGATCCAATAATGAAGCTAGTTTTATCATACCAAGAGTACTAATGATTCTATATCGATGATTAGTCGAGAATGAAGCTAATAACAGTAAGCACTTCGTGTGATGATAATTAGACTGACATACCAGTTAATATAGATAGAAACTCATTGGAGAAAATACGTGTGATGATAACTTTGATCATTTGGAAGTAATAGTACAAGTAATTCGGGCAGTACAAATTTTAATACACAGTTGAGAGTTGTAGACAATGGGTGTATTTGAGTGCACCTTGAGTATTAGAGACCATGAGCAATTATAGGTATATTTGTGGATTTGAAATTGAAGAGTGGAAATGAATTTTAATTTTTAAGAATTTTGAGGAGTTAAGATTCTATGTTATTGAAATTTTGAGGATTCAAATTTGATTCAATAAACATAGTCAAAGCTATAAAGATTTTAGAAGCGATTAAAGTTTTATTTTGAAGTTGAGTATTTGACTTTTGAGGAAGTATATGTCTCTTATTTTAAATCGTTCGAGAAGTTAAACTTTGATGATCTTATTTGGAGGATTAAATTTTACGGTGGGTAAGAAATATATATTAGTACATGAGTGGATGAAGTGCATACGTAAGGATCTGTTGACTTGGGCATGATTGAGATGGCACTGCAAACAGACTTAGGTGTCCATCTAGAGTTGTATTAGAGAGAACAATACTTAGTATGGTGTATTGCACTTGGTGTGCACTTGAGTGATACGAACAACTAGTATGAACAATTGTAGTAGGAACGAGAACTAGCGTGGGTGTACTTGTAGTAGAACTGTGGTACCTATAGAGATAGAGGTATCAAACCTTACATCCATCATTTGACCAATGATTGTGTTAGAGGTCCTTAGTGTCAGATTTTGGTATTAATAGACATGTATGTGCAATGAGGATGTATTCATGGATATTGTGGACTAATGATTAGTTGATACGGGTACCAATGTACATGGATAGGAGTTAGTTAGTGAATATGCCAGAGTTAAGTGTATATTAGAGGATGAAGATATCCAAGTAATGGGTTTGAAGACTATGTTATATTCTTTCCCTTTGTTCCTTTTCCGTCTATTGATTGATTAATTGATTCCTTAGTACCTTAGTTGTATTCGTGATTTCCTTGCTAGAATATAGCTAGTAGTACACCCCGACAGAGACCTTAATACCACGACAAAAGTGACTATGACCATGCATGTTTTATCTAGATTGCATATTTATCTAGAATACGTGTTGTATGACTGTAGGTAGGATTCTCTTAGACTTTGATTATTGAGGATTGACTGTAAGTAAAGAATCAATGAAGAGGATGTGATTTGACATAAAGAGACAATGCACCTTAAAATTTGAGGATAAACAATAATTTAAACAAAGAGTTGAGAACTTAATATGACAGGATTGGCGATCTTGTTAAAACGTTGATTTTATGAAGATTATGAAATGATTGAATTGTCATTAATTTTTGTGGAAATTAAGAAGATTATTATTGTATTTATTTGACTGCAAGATATAGATTTATTTGAAAATTGCAATTGAAAATTTTGCGAGTATTATATTATTTGAGTGTTGTGTGGAAAGAGAGAACTCGAGGATTAAGATCATTAATGGATTAGTGTTGAATTCAAATTTTGGGGACAAGATTTTTCAATTTTTATAAATATGCATTGACTGGATTTTCAATTAAAAGATTGGATAGTAAAAATTTGTATATAGTGATTTGCTCAAAATTGAGGAGTAAGATGATTAATGGGTTAGTATTTAAATACAAACTTTTTGGATGAGATTTTTATAAATGTGCATTGTTTGGATTAAATTAGAGGATTAGATATCAAATTTTGGGTTTTAATTACTAACATCAGATTCTGAGGAAATTATGATACGAATGGAATTCGATGATTAAATTTAAGGATTTTCAGGAATCCAATAATTACGGAATTTTGAAAAATATTGAAATGACAATATGGATTGATTGTGTGGGTTTAAATTTTGATGGAAGGTAATATAACGAGTAAATACTACTATTGAGGATCTTGAATTTCGAGGACAAAATTCTTTTAAGGAGGGTAGACTTGTCACTACCACGTTCCAAAAATAGGGGTATTTTTGACTTTTTTTATATATTTAATATTGTGTGTATTTAATTTAAATAATTGCATGAGATGTGTATTTATAATATTATATATCTACAGGATTTATTAATGATTGAGCTGGTAGACTTGACCTAGAAGCCCACTAGATGAACACCTGACCAAATTATAGGGTTGTGTATTAAATTATATTAATTAGAATTTAATTAATTGAGGTTGTAATTATTACCGTAATTTTATTTAACTGTTGTGCCTTACCGTTGCTTCTATATTTGGAGTGCTACCCTATCTTTTATCTTCTAATAAATTTCATAACCTTGCCCTAGACGTGCCCGCCTTCCATTCGGACCTTTTTGTAACTCATAATTATGCTCTCTTGTGCTTCATTTTAGCCGCACAATATTCATCGCGGACGTTTATTTAAATTCTAAATAGATTCCAACTTTGTATCGTTGTGCGTTCCCATCGGAATTGGAGACAACCTCGACCCATTTTTCGTGCAACCCAAATTAGGGTAATATCTGTTCTTAGTCTTCTTCACTAATGATATTTGTGACCTAACCTAATTTTGGCCCTATGTACTCCTAATTAATTTTAGAACACAACTTGCATATATTTCTAATTAAATTAGGGATACCATTTTGACTGATCCCGTTTAATCCCGACTAAATCCAAATATCCCACTAATTAAATACATAACACCCCCTCACCCTACAAAACACCAAACACCAAACACCAAATCACCCACCAATTTTTATTATTTTGTGTCTGTACAAATACCTAAATTTTAGGGGGCTAATTTACAAATATTGTATTAGGTGTCAACACCCCATTGGTTCAAACCAATGGAGAAGCCCAAATATTGACTAGTTAACCCAACCCTCTCCATGTATAATTGATTTCCTCCATATCAAATCCTGGCTACCCATTCAAAATGGGGCTCATCATCACCACACACCTCACATCACCTTCCTATAAAAGGTCACATCACCTCACCCTTCCCAACCATGACCTAATCCCCAAACCTAGGGAATCCCCCATCTCCTCTCCCTCACTCAACCGTAGCCTCCTCCTTCTTTTTCATTTTTTCCTTTCTTCTTCTCTCCTTCTTCCTTTCTTCTTCTTCTTCTCTTTTATTTAAATTAGAGAAGGGGGGATCTCAACCATCTCTTCCCCCCGGCCAGCTGCCCTGGCCAAGCTCCGGCTGTGCTACAGCTCCCTCTCCGGCCACCGAGCAACCTTACTATAAACCCCCTCACCCAAAATTAGGGTTACTTGGCTTATATAGTGGAATTAGGGCTAGTTTGAACCCAATTAGAATTTAGAACACGGCATTTGATTTAACTGTACATTATTTTATCGTGTAGCGCACCTTACCGTTGCTCCGATAATTAGAGCACTACACTAGCCATTGCCTATCTACAAATTTCACAACCTCGTTCTAGACGTGCCCGCCTACCTTTCTGACCTTTGTGTAACTTATAATCATGCTCTCTGGTGCTACATTTTAGTCGCACAATAAACGTCGCGGACGTTATTTCTTAATTCTATATATAATACAACTTTGTACCCTTGTGCGTTCCAATCGAAATTGGGAACACAATCTTGACCGTTTTGCACAAACAATTTTTTTTAAATATTCTACTCTGTATCCTCTACATCCCTGACACTTGTGTCCCACCAAAATTTATTCCCATGTACTTCTAATTAATTCCGAAACATCGTGCGCATTCAATTTAATAAATTAAATCCAATTTCTGTACTTGTACAATTTTTCCAATTGTGGGGGACTTTTATGCAAAAATGCATCGAGGTGTCCCCACTATTGGACAATATGTGAATAAATCCAATTTTCCCTTCACGTGGATTTTTTCGTAATTTTTCGGGATGTGCAACACGCACACATCGTCCCGTATATTAAACCTATCCTTGTGTTCTAAATAATAAAAATCCAAGTCCCCAACATCCCCATGTGAGCCTTGGCCCATCCCAAGAAGATGTTGACCAAGCCCACTTACCTTGGTCAACCCAAATCCAAAGTCCCCATGTATAAAATAGCTTTTCTTCCCCTTTTCTTGATTTCTTCTCAAATAAATCACCTAACCCTAAATTACACTAGCCGACCTCCCCCCAACTCCTGTTCTTCTTCTTCTTCCTCCATCCCATAACCGGAGCCCTGACCCCGGAGCAACCATGCTAGACCGAAGCTCCGCCCGCCCTCTCTATCCCGAGCAGCTCCTAGTCGACCATCTTGCCACCACTGTCACCGGTCACCACAGCCGAGCCGCCCCGATCATTCTCTACATCCTCCCATGACCCCGCTGCACGACTTGACCCCGCCTGAGTCTCCCCCGGTTGACTTTACCTCCACCACTGGCGGTCGAGTCTTCCCCCACTGCAGCCGAGTCCAGTTGCACCGGGCTCCAACACCCCGCGGCCATCCACCAGTCCCCTCGACCGTCGGATCTCCTTCTCCCCCGGCAACTGAATGTCGACTCGATCCACCCCCACCGTCGGAAGCCCTATCCTCTTCTACCTGATTCTGTCCACCACCCTAGACTCGAACTTGACCCCTTCGACCTCGCCAACCTGCCGTGAACCCAACTTCCTGTTCCCTTCCTCCCTTGATAAACAGCCTGACCCCCATCACGACCACTACACCACAGCTCCCTCTCCTCCTTATCCTCCTCTTGCTGACCGGACCTCCCCTGGCCGAACCTCCCTCCCTCTTACTGGCCGGAGTTCAGCAGCCACCACCAGCATCTTCATCATCATACACATCATCTTCACCATAAAACTCTACCAACACTACCACCATCAACATAAACCTTATCACCATCACCTACATCGTCGTCCTCGCAATCGCTAGCATCCACATTGTTATCCCTACCGTCATCGACCTTGCCCTCGTCATCATCATCACCTCCATAGTCCTCATCGTTATCATCATCATCATTAACACCAAACCTAATAACTTGTTCATTATCCACATCACCATCTTTGTCATCCGTAATCATCATCATAACCCCGTCATCGTGTTTATCGTGGACATTCATCCTTGCCAGACAACCCGCAACAGTCACCCCTGATTCCCTTACCTGTGCACGTTGACCCCGAGGATCTATTGGATTGGTTCTACGCGACTTCCGGAGCTGGTTATTGGGACTACACAGCCGCTTGCCAAGCAAGTATACCTTGTCTTGTTGTACTTTTAAATTTTGTATTGTAGCTGCATGTTCATTGTTTTAGCTATTATAACTGTGCGCGTCCGAGAGAGACCCGGGTGCAGTCAACGAATGCATTGATGTTAGGACTTGTGTCTGACCTAGTGTCTAGTAGACCCACCTAAAGTTGTGGAGTTATTGGTATGACTCCCAGGCCTTGACACATTTCTTACACGTATTGTGAGTCTCATGTAGGCCACGGTCCTGCGCATGTGGTTGGCCACCTGTACGGGTAGGCGTGCGACGGATAGGGTATAACTGCTAATAGTGATGTATGTTAGAAGACTTAGCAGTTATTAGTAGGTGGAGCATAGACTAGCGTGGTACGATGGTCCCATCCTTGTCCTTATTTGGTTGTAAGGATGGACCCTTGCTCTAACGATAGTCTATGAGCCAGAGTTACAACGCTGAGGCATAGTAGCTGACGCGTGTTGTGGATACAACATGCTTAGATCATTGGGCGGAGAGGACGACTAGTAGACATATGGGACACCCCACTCCTTTACACTGACACTGCACTCGACGGAGTGATACAAACGTATATATATATATTACTGATACCACGTTCTGTAGAGTGTTGGACGTCACTTGATGATATTACAGATACTACACTCTATAGAACGTTGGACATTACTGTATTCCTGCGCCTATGTTATAGGGGGCGTGTGTGGCATATACTAGTCGGTTGTCACGACTGGTGAATTACGTCAGCACATGTCTAGCCTACACCTTCCCATATACTCACAGTTGTCCTCAAATTGTATTTCACTTAGATGGTTAGGTCAACCCAGAGTTATTTATTTAGTATTTACTTTATGGCATGCTTTTATATATCTTGTTATGCCCCTCTGAGGACCTGGTCCCTTTCCAGGTGTATTGTTCATAGGTATTCGCAGGAGCGCAGATCCAAACTTGCTACACATTTGCGATGAGGTCTTCTCGTCGAGCCCATGATTGGTAGTTGATATTCTTATGTGTATGTATCTTGACTATTCTATATTTTAGTTCGGTAGTGGATTTGTGTTCATCCGACTATCATCATTAGATACTTTATATTGAAATCTAGTTATAGGTATTGGTTATTCAATTATATATGATTTTCTGGGGATGAGATCTAGATTATACCCTGTGACTTATGATGGATTTATACCACTTGTGAATTTGATATTCATACTACAGCGTACGTTTGGGTGTTGGGTTCCATATATTGGAGTTGCCATACCCATGTGGCTGGCATGCTTACGTGTCCTAGTCCTACGTATTTTGGGACTTGGGCGTGACATGTTTTTGTGGTGGCCCATGCAGGTTAGAGCATATTGTCTCGGTTACGTTACTGTACCGAGCAAGCCTGCAAATAGAATTAGAGTATAGGATCTCATCCACATCGGACTATGACTCATCTTCTTTCCAATCCATTCTATTTGAACGAATGCATCCTGCTTGATTCATGTGAATCCATGATAGTTCCTTGAGTGTAGCCTTCTCCTAGAATATAGAAGTCCCTGTTGTTAGATAATAAGTAGGGTAACCTTCCTAGTAAGAGTAACTAGAACCCTGACACGTCACTAAGTTAGAATATTTAAGTAAATCCTAGTATCCTTATCTAAAGAATGGCTTACCATTATTCCTTGACGCAATTATGAATGACCAAAGAGTAGTATAGGCACTACTAGAGATAGTTAGAGATTTGACCCTAATATTTGACCCTAGTATTGAGGAACCAATAGAAATCTGAGATCGAATGTAGGGACTGAACCTAATGTGCATAGTGAGATAGTGTTAGGATATAGATTCTTGTCGTGATATTAGCAGACAGTAACTCAGGAAGCCCAGAGCAACGAGTATGACATTCCCCTTGAGATCATACCTCAAACATGGAGAATTTCTCACCACCTTTCCCTTAGGAAACCATGATATTATCTTGAGCCCCTCTATTTTAATTTCATATCTTGTCCCCCTGCAACCTTAGCATTCGCTAATTACGCGACGATTAAATTATTATTCTTCTTTTCTCCATCTTTTAACTCGTGCCACATAACTTTTATGATTGAAGGCCAAGTGATCTTATTCTATGTTAGGATATATAGTTTGCTAGGGTTATAGTTGGTAATTTAAACTTTGAATTATGTGCTTGGTAGTTAGAATTTGATAGTTTGAGTTGTTCCCTTAGATTGTGATATGATTATTCTTAGTTTGAAATTGCGTAATTTGTATCCGTAACTCGATACGAGTTATATTTCCCTTTTTCTCTTAAAGGTCATTAACGCTTCCATTCTTACTATTGACACCTGTATTCTATGAGCTATATGATTAAGATTTAAGATGACCGTGACCTACATGATACCATAGGAGACCCAAATAAGTACTAAGATCCGTTCCTCATATAGCCCAATAAGAATTTGTACTTCATTTACAAGAACCTTATTAATTTGTAGGATCCCCTTAAGACTGTCAAAGTAATAGTTAATTATTTTAAGTTGGGTAGTTTGTCTCACAACATAGTATCACATAGCCCTATTGACCCGTTGATGAAGTATAATAGGATGACACAACTTTAGACTTGTATAAGAAGATAGTGTTTATTCAGACTGTAGAAATTATAGGCCCAAACCCCTATTTGGTCGCCTAGCGACTTAGACAAGGAGTTAGTATGATAACTGTAGAGATTGTAGAGTCTTAATTTTGTATCTTGTTTGGTTTTGTGAACTTAAATTATTTTTGTACCTCCTTTCATCATAATCTAGCGTACTTATATTTTTGTACTACCTCGACTTTTGCTGCTGTTACAGCCTAGTTTTGCAAGCTCATCCTTTTATCAAGCTTGTTCATGACATATGTATTATTGGACGCAAACACTAATACATTTCAGAATTAGTGTACTACGGTCTGATCAACTATAGTACGCTTGGTTCGCCCTTCGCATAACTATTTTACGTGGATTGAGATATATAGTGATTAGTAGACAAAGGTACTTACCCTCTAGTTATGTCTGAGCATATCGTATCCGTTACAGAACTGTACTGATGCGAGCATGTGAATAAGAATTACCAAAATAGGATTTTAATCCACAACTGCCTTGACAATTCCCATTGAATTCTTTAAACGCATTGATCCCCATACTCCTACTCTATTACCTCCCCCTTGAACTCTCTATTATTGTTTTTCGTCTTCCCTTATTTTGGAAAGACGAAACCTCGTGCCTAGCATAAGTTGATACACATATAGTATTAGATATACCCTATAGGCTAATTATATTATTTGATGATTATTTTGTGACCAAAGGCAAATCACATGTAATACAAGTGGTGTTATAATTTTGAGGATTGAGTAAAATGATTAAAAAAATTGAGGAATAAGATTTCTTAAAAATAAGAGCCTTATGCGATAGACGGGTAAATTCAAAGTTGGGTAGCAGTTGCATTATCAGCTTGAGAGAAATTTCTTTAGATTGTGATCGAGCAAAAATTTGATTTAAAGATTCAAGCCATTTTAATTTTGGACGAATAAGTAAGATGATGAGGATCAATAAATTTCAATTTTTAGCACATGATTTGAATTTTGAGAATTTCGGGGTTGAATCATCGATTTAAACCTCGAGGAAAATAAAACAGAACTCTAAATATGAACACGGTCGGAGTGAATTCCAAATTCGATGACTTGAATTAAGAATTAAATTTTTGAGTATTGGATCACCTATTGGGAACATTGAGGATGTAAATTTAAAGTAAAATCGGAAGAGTATGGAATTCATAAGTTGAAAAATGAAAATATTATTTGATTTTAATTGGTTTTTAGAGGAGATTATGATAATTGAAGATTGTGATGTAAATTCTGATGTGAGATGTCATAGAAATTTGAATTAGATTGAATGTGGATTATTAAATTGAGAATGGAGAAGATAATGCGATGTGTTAACATTCGATTTAAACAATGGTCCAATTAGAAAGGGATTTCGATGGATTTGAATAAGTTAAATTTTGGAAGAGATTGGGATTTAACTTGCCTTACGTACGCAAGTGAAGGAGTTAAACCAATTATGCCTTATTTTAATTTTGAGGACGAAATTATTTTTAAGTTGGGTAGATTGTAAACTCCCTCACCAGAAATTAGGGTTACTTGGCTTATATAGTGGAATTAGGGCTAGTTTGAACCCAATTAGAATTTAGAATACAGTATTTGATTTAACTGTACATTATTTTATCGTGTAGCGTACCTTACCGTTGCTCCGATAATTAGTGCACTACTCTAGCCGTTGCCTATCTATAAATTTCACAACCTCGTCCTAGACGTGCCCGCCTACCTTTCTGACCTTTGTGTAACTTATAATCATGCTCTCTGGTGCTACATTTTAGTCGCACAATAAACGTCGCAGACGTTATTTCTTAATTCTATATATAATATAACTTTGTACCCTTGTGCGTTTCAATCAAAATTGGGAACACAATCTTGACCGTTTTGCTCAAACAAAAATTTGTAAATATTTTACTCTGTATCCTCTACGTCCCTGACACTTGTGTCCTAACAAATTTTATTCCCATGTACTCCTAATTAATTCCGGAACATCATGCGCATTCAATTTAATAAATTAAATCCAATTTCTGTACTTGTGTAATTTTTCCAATTATGGGGGACTTTTATGCAAAAATGCATCGAGGTTTCCCCACCATTGGACAATATGTGAATAAACCCAATTTTCTCTTCACGTGGATTTTTCTTTAATTTTTCGGGATGTGCAACGCGCGCACATCGCCCCGTATATTAAACCTATCCTTGTGTTCTAAATAATAAAAATCCAAGTCCCCAACATCCCCATGTGAGCCTTAGCCCATCCCAAGAAGATGTTGACCAAGCCCACTTACCTTGGTCAACCCAAATCCAAAGTCCCCATGTATAAAATAGCTTTTCTTCACCTTTTCTTGATTTTTTCTCAAATAAATCACCTAACCCTAAATTACACCAGCCGACCCCCCCAACTCCTGATCTTCTTCTTCCTCCATCCCATAACCGGAGCCCCGACCCCAGAGCAACCGTGCTGGACCGGAGCTCCGCTCGCCCTCTCTATCCCGAGCAGCTCCTAGTGGACCATCTCGCCACCACTGTCACCGGTCACCACAGCCGAGCCGCCCCGATCCTCCTCCACATCCTCCTACGACCCCGCTGCACGACCTGACCCCGCCTGAGTCGCCCCCCGTCGACTTCACCTCCACCACTGGCCATCGAGTCTTCCCCCACTGCAGCCGAGTCCAGTTGTACCGGGCTCCAACACCCCGCGGCCATCCACCAGTCCCCTCGACCGCCGGATCTCCTTCTCCCCCGGCGACTGAACGTCGACTCAATCCACCTCCACCGCCGGAAGCCCTATCCTCTCCTCCCTGATTCTGTCCACCACCCTCGACTCGAACTCGACCCCTCCGACCTCGCCAACCTGCCGTGAACCCACCTTCCCGTTTCCTTCCTCCCTCGACAAACAACCTGACCCCCATCACGACCACCACACCACAGCTCCCTCTCCTCCTTGTCCTCCTCTTGCTGATCGGACCTCCCCCTGGCCAGACCTCCCTCCCCCTCGCTGGCCGAAGTTCAGCAGCCACCACCAGCATCTTCATCATAATACACATCATCATCTTCACCATAAAACTCTATCAACACTACCTCCATCAACATAAACCTCATCACATCACCTACATCGTCATCCTCGCAATCGCTAGCATCCATATTGTCATCCCTGCCGTCATCGACCTCGCCCTCATTATCATCATCACCTCCATAGTCCTCATCATTATCATCATCATCATTAACACCAACCCTAATAACTTGTTCATTATCCACATCACCATCTTCGTCATCCGTAATCATCATTATAACCCCGTCATCGTGTTTATCGTGGACCATCATCCTTGCCAGACAACCCACAACAGTCACCCCCTATTCTCGTACCTGTGCACGCTGACCTCGAGGATCTATTGGATTGGTTCTACGCGACTTCCGAAGCTGGTTATTGGGACTACACAGCCGCTTGTCAGGCAAGTATACCTTGCCTTGTTGTACTGTTTAAATTCTGTATTGTAGCTGCATGTTCATTATTTTAGCTATTATAATTATGTGCGTCCGAGAGCGACTCAGGTGCAGTCAACGAATGCGTTGATGTTAGGACTTGTGTCTGACCTAGTGTCTAGTAGACCCACCTAAAGTTGTGGTGTTATTGGTATGACTCCCAGGCCTTGACACATTTTTTACACGTATTGTGAGTCTCATGTAGGGCACGATCCTGCGTATGTAGTTGGCCACCTGTATGTGTAGGCGTGCGACGGATAGGGTATAACTACTAATAGTTAAGCATGTTAGAAGACTTAGCAGTTATTAGTAGGTGGAGCATAGACTAGCGTGGTACGATGGTCCCATCCTTGTCCTTGTTTGGTTGTAAGGATGGACCCTTGCTCTAACGATAGTCTATGAGCCAGAGTTATGACACCGAGGCATAGTAGATGACGCGTGTTGTGGATACAACATGCTTAGATCATTGGACGGGGAGGACGACTAGTAGGCATATGGGATACCCCACTCCTTTACACTAACATCGCACTCGACGGAGTGATATGGACGTATATATATATATTACTGATACCACGTTCTGTAGAGTGTTGGACGTCACTTGATGATATTACAGATACCACACTCTATAGAATATTGGACGTTACTGTATTCCTGCACACTTGTTATAGGGGGCATGTGTGGCATATACTATCCGGTTGTCACAACTGGTGAATTATGTCAGCACATGTCTAGCCTACACCTTCCCATATACTTACAGTTGTCCTCAAATTGTATTTTACTTAGATGGTTAGGTCAACTCGGAGTTATTTATTCAGTATTTACTTTATGGCATGCTTTTATGTATCTTGTTATGTCCCTCTGAGGACCTGGTCCCTTTCCAGG
>JAYESA010000017.1:61136872-61424372 GCA_036927795.1 Iris macrosiphon | reverse complement strand
GATCATACCCAACTCTACATGCATCATCGCTCACCCCACATCTCACGTCGGGTGCGGCCTGACCATTACATGCCTCATAGCTGTTATATATGATTAGCCTGACCACTACTAGCATCATAGCTAACCAAATGGTTAGCCTGACCTTACATGAATCATAGCTAATTATATATAACTAGCCTGATCTTGTCCCAAGTCGATCACATGATAGACTGATATTCCAAACACTTAGAATAGTTACAGTTCTCTACTTTAGATCATATACTACATCACCGTATATGATATTGTACCTCATTCTCTTCGTTCAAATATGTATTGACTGTTTCATATTGTCTATATTGCCTGTCTCTTTACATTGCCTGTCTCTTTATTTTGCCATTGCATTTATTCACTGTCTTCTCTCAGTATATAGCATTATCTTTTTTTGTTTTATAGCCCTTATCAATTAAATGGAAATATTATTTGAGATGTACTTTGCTCCTTCCTGACTGGAAAATATTTTCCAGACTATGCCTAGAGGACTGGTGTTCGACACTTATGGACCACAGGGTGAGTAGCTGAGACTTGGACTTGGTAGTTCAGTTGTGATTCCGGGAGGTTTAGCCGGAATCACTAGTTATCTAGTTAGTTCTTTTAGCATATTATTTTTGGTACCAGATTTGTCTCCGGCATACTCTCTGAGACTTGGATTATGTTGTTGAGTTAGACTACTTCTATTTTTGACTTGTGTTGCATTTTATCTTATTTTTGAGATCTTATCATGCTGTAGTTATGTGATTGAGTATGTTGTTCATATCATATTATGATTTTTCGTGTCTCCTTATGGAGTTGGATATCCATGTGAGATTGATTAGATAGTATCAAGACCTAGACAGCGTTCTACCGCCGATGCTGCGGCGTAGGCTGGACGTTCCCACGCTCTCGTGCCCCTATACCGGGTGCGGGTCGTGACACTATGGCTGCTAAAAATGAGACTGAATATTATGACAAATTTGGGCTATTTTGGACAAAAGAACACATATATACACCCAATTTACCAAGTCCACCTATACATATCATGATATGGACTCTACATATCCAATTTTGGAACCACCTATACATATCATGATACAGACTCTACGTATCCAATTTTGGACACAAAAATACCTTCACACCATCAAATAAACATCAATAGTCCTCATTAGGACACACTCCACATACTCAATGGATACAATTGGGATTTTCCCCAAATTGAGCCCCAAAATCATGATACTAACTTAGATCTACCAAATTGAGGGCTCCTAGTACCTAGATCTACCATTAGAAAGTTAAATTTAACCATAGAAACATTTTTACATGTCCAAGGGGTGTTCCTAACCATGAAATTGATAAAATTGAGAGAATTACCTAGTATTTTGGTAGCATATTTGGAGAATTCCAAATTTGACACAAAAATAATGAGTCTGCTAGTAAACTCCTCTTCTATGGATCTTCTTGTGCTCTCCAATGTTCTAGGCCTTCATAATGGTGAGAATGAGTGGAATTGAAAGTGGATTGAGTGAACTTGGTAGAAAATTGGGTTTGCTTGGGAAAGAAGAAGCTTTGGGAAAAATGAGGCTAATGATTTAACAAAAATGAATGGATGAGCCCTAAATTGAACTTATCTCTTATATTAAGGTTTGGTCATGCCAAAATATCAAGTTTGCCCTCGCCATTTGTCATGAATAAAATCTAATTAACTAAAGGAAGGAATCTCTACAACTAAGAGGATTATTCTCTTCATGACAACTAAACTAAATTAATTCTAATTACTAAGGTCATGACTAACAATAATTAGAATTAACTAACACTTGTAAATTCTAATTGGCTAGTCACTAACTATACTTTGTATACTATACTAGTTAATATGGCATAAAAACCTATAGATAACTTGGGGATAACCTAATATAGACTTAATATTACTGGTATGGCTTCATAGACTACCTTAATAGGTATCTTCGAACCCAAAAATAGAAATTTACTAGTTTGACCCAAATTATCCTATAAATAACCAAAAGACCTAATATATAATTAATTAAGCTTATTTATGTTTCCAAATCACCCTTTGACATTGATAATTCATATTTATGTTACTTTGACTCCAGTTCGGGCACTGTTTGATATTTATTGCTCAGGACCACATGCGAGTACATTCTCTGATAGTTTATTTATTTAATATTTACTATAATTCATGTTCTTAGTGATGTATACTTGATTCCTGATATGATGGTACAGGGGTTAGTATATCTTGGATACTAGTCAGGAGATATTATTCCCAGTGATTATATATACTGTGATCATCGTGCTCGTGTGTTAGATCGTGCATCATGATTATCGTGTTATGACATGTCTTGATTCAGATCAATTGTACTAGTCGGGGGTTGGAAATATTAGCTTTTCATGTGATCAAACCCTATTATAGCTCTTGTGCATAGTCAACCATACAATTCACGTATGGTTGAGCCTGACCTTACGTAGTTGAGCCTGATCTTGTTTAGCCTGTGTTCCCAAGCTGATCACATAAGAAACTAGTATTTCAAAACACTTATTCTAAAACATTATTCATGTTCCAGTTCATATTCATTAATTATGTTACTCTATTCCTGCTTATTCTCTTTATTTACTATGCTATGCTTGCTCTCACCATATTTACTGTTATTATTCTCTTATCATGTATTGCATATGCTATTTCAGTTTTATAGTCTTTATCGATTAAATAGAAATACTGTTAGTTTATGTACTTTGCTCCAATCTTGATTGGATAAAAAATTTAGAACTTGATTTGGAGGAATTTTGCCCCACCTTTAATGGACCCCAAGAGGGTGAGGCTACTGATTATGATCAGGTTGTTCAGGAGGAGCAGATCCCAGTATACGGAGAGACTCAGATAGTTGCTGCTTAGCTAGTCACCTAGTATACCTTATTTGCTACTGGATTTGTCTCCAGAGACTACTTAGACTATTTAGGATGTAATATTAGTTTTAGACTTGATATTGAGGTCGTGATGACTTTTCTAGACTTGTGACTCTACTTCCTATCTTTTATCATATCGTGCTTTAGAACTGTGATTGGGTACTTTATCGTATTTCATTTATCATGTCCTCCTTATGGAGTGAGATATTATTGACAGGTCATGATCATATTATTGTATGAGATTGATAGTTAGATTTTGATGACCTAGACAACGTTCTACCGTCGATGCTGCAGCGTAGGATGGACGTACCCACAACTTATGCCCAATATCCTGGTATGGGTCATGACACATTATTATGGAGGCCCATGCAGGTTGGACTTCACAACTAGTGCCAAGTTAGTCATACTACTACGAGCCTGCAGTAGGATATAGGATATTAGGATAAGTGGTTGCTGTAAAACCCATCACCCCAAAATAGGTATTTTGTGTGTATTCTATATTTATTGTGTTTATTTAGAATATTTTAAAATCAATTTAAATCTAGTTATTGCATTAGGATACTTCACCGTAGTTTGAACATTAATGACATAGGTGTAGAAGCATAGAAAAGACCCATCCATGGACCCGATGTCCATGTGTCCCAAATAAAACTCAACAAATGATGGACCATATGGACATAATCCAACCCAGAAAAGGGACACCCATGCGGACCAAACAATCGTCCTAGCGACTGGCCGCTGGTCGACCTGACATGACGTCCTGACATGACGTCTTGACAAAAAAGATGGCGCCTGACACAGAATCCTGACAAATATTTTTTTTGATCGCCTCTAAGGACGAGAACACACTAAGAGGCAGAAGTCCCAAGGGTGGTACAGAGCCACGTGGACAACACGATAAAAAGAACTCGTGCAGCTCCGGCCCATGCGTTCCAGACTCCATGCGGTCCATGCGTCTTTGGCCCACGCGTTCCATACTCCATGCGTCCCATACGACTCTGGCCCATGCGTTCCAGACTCCATGCAGTCCATAAATTTTTGGCCTCGTGCGCTCCAGACTCCGTGCGTCCCGTGCGTCTTTGGCCACATGTATCCTATATTCCACATCGACCAAGTCTTGCTGTTACAACTGAGTGATCCTCTCCAACAAAATAGCGATCACGTGTCCATTTGACCAAGTCGCGCCTACAGAGTTGAGAACAGCCCAGATACTCAGCAAACAACAAAATTCTAACAAATATTCACGTGGCAGCGGAGCCCGGATTCCTGTGCATAGTTGTAGCACCCTTCGGTTGAGAAGAGACACGTGACAAAACCCACCATCCGTGCGGCCTAAAATCCATGAGTCCACTAAACAACTATAAATAACAAGGTACTACCCCTATACAAGAGTCTGGATACCTACGGATTCACACTAAAATCAATGAGAGAGATTTCTGCGTCCGGATCGTCCACGGAGTAAAGAGAGTTGCTACACTCTTAACCCTCTATCGCTACCCCCAGATCAAAATAAATTTGTACTTAAACTGTCTTATAGGACTCTTCTCTATACTCTCTAGTTTGTTAATCTAGTCAAGTTCTCTTAGTTCTTTCCTTTGATTTAAATGACAAATCCGATGGTGACTCAGCTGGGGACCGAATTCTCCTCTATTAAGAAATTGGTGATGCAATACAATGCAGCCAAACTTGGATCAACGCAAAAAATGCTGGTAGTTCGTTTTGACCAACAAGCGTTTAAGGAAATGCTCTCTGAAGGAAGTATGAATCCTTCGCCAAGGCAAGCCAAGCCCAAGAAGACCCACAAAACGTGGGTAGCAAAGGCCACCGTGCCTCGCCCAACTGTGGAGGAGGCGATCTTCGCCTCTCAATCTGTTGCTAAGGAAGTCCACGTCTATGCGGCATCTTCGGCTGGAGCAGGAACTGCTCAGCACTCAGAATCTGGCAAAGAAAAATACTACGATACCAGATGTTCTGGGGCTGAGGCAGGTCCTATACGTCAAAGAAGCAGGCCGCATAAGATTGTCCATGCGACATCAACTCATAGCCATAGGCAGACAACCGCATGCGGCTCTGACAGCAAAAAAACTTCTATTTTCGACCATATCTCACACGACACATATCCTATGTAACGTACTAAGGGTTGGGAAAACCCACATCTGGAGTCTTCTTATTATGCACCTACGAGTGCTAAATTGAAGATGTCTAGGGTAGTGCGAGCTCGTCCAGCTCAAGTAACTGCTCATGCGACTGATGGCCAATAGGCATCGCTAACTATTACGTGGGCCTCTAACGGAAAGTTCTACAGAACTGACCCATGTGCCCAACCCACGGGGACCAGCAGACAGGGTTTATTCCAAAAGTCTTTGACCAGTACCTCGGGGCAAGTTCGTGTACGAACCCCAGGTCCGGAAGAAAATATACTGCCTGCACATCCGCGTGCCCAGGATACCCGGACTCGCAAAGAGGATACAAAGGTGAAACACCATTCGCATGATTTGTATGAAGTGATCACTCATAAACGCAAAGCAAGATAAACCACTACGGCGTACGACGTACCCCCTTTCAGGCACTGATGTGCTGATATTATCATTGACTACTAGTGTAATAAAGTAGCATTACTCATAGACAGAAAGTCAGCCTTCCAACGACTACACCGGAAAGCAGCAACCTGGAGATCGGGTGCAAGTATCAGAGGAGGAGGAGTTGCCCTTCGCCTCATGCTACTCAACTGGAAAGCTTCCCGCCACCAAGGAAAGAAAACAGTCAAACACCTCCAGTCCGACGCTCTCTACCCCGGCTTCGTGAAGGCGATTACCCGGAGCGCCGACAATGGCACCGGCAACGTCTTCTAAGGCACCCGCTCAAGGAAGAAGCTGTCATCCTCTGGGGGTAGTTCTTTCTCAGAACCTCTGAGGATGGCCCAAGCTGGGGGTAATGCCCCCCTGGAGGTACGCAACAACCTGGCGTTCCGAGGAGACAAGGATCCCCACGGGACGGATCCTAAAATCTCTTAGGGTAGCTACCCTTATCAAGACGACATTATCTTCTATACTGGAGGTAATATCCTTTTCGAATCTGAGGAGGATACAATGTCACCAGCTCTCCGCCAAGAATACTTACTACAAAGGTATAAAATAGGGGGGGCACGACCTCCACTGCCCTATCAGTTTTTTTCCAAGTAAGGACAATTTACATGGCCGACGATGAAGAAACCGGTGACCGACAACGCCTCGAGGTCCTCGAGGCCATGATGCATACGATGAGGGCATCAATGCAAGCCTTGACCCAGACAATGCTGAAAATCAAGGCAAACATGGCCCCCCAGTAAGCAAGGACCTTTGGGTAAGCAAACTTGGACCCCGGGATCAACGGGGTTTCAAACACAGACGCCCCATCCACGGGCGAAAATCCTCCCATGCCCGGCTCATCATTGGCAGACGAACCAAAGAAGCAATGAGAGAGGTCCGACAGCTCGGGGCTCACCTCGATTCAATGGACAATCGGGACTCATTCTGCGATCTTAGGGTACGAAAACCATACCCGATAGAATGGAGGGATGTACCGTATCCACCCAAGTAAAATCCTTTCATCATCAACCCGTTTGACGGGAAGTCCTCCCCTCGTCGATTCATGAGCTACTTCGAGATCACCATGGGACACTTACCCTCCAGTGACGCTATGCTTACCAGGCACTTCATCCGATCATTGGCGGGGGTAGCTTTCGATTGGTTCTGCAGTCTCGAAGATAACTACATCTCATTATTTAATGACCTCAAGCGTCTGTTCCTTAACAGATTCTATGAGGCAGGAAATAATATGACGATGTCTTCTTTGATAGACGTCGCTCAAGGAGAGAAGGAACTGACGAGAAACTACATCTAGCGGTTCCGACAGGCGGCGCTAAGGTTTCCCCCTGGTAATCCTGAGGCTACATTAATAGAGATGTGCTTGGAAAATATGCTTTCGGCAGTCAGCCTCTGGGTGGACAAGAGCCAGTCCAAGGACTGGACAATATTCATTATAAGTGCTGTAAACGCTCAAAAGAAGCTCAAAGATGCTCGACGCCTAGGAATCCATATTCCCATGGCTGAAAAAGGCAAACGTCCTACCAACAACAACAATAATGGCAACAACAACCGTGATGCAAAGGAAAAGCAGGCTATGGTCGCCAACATAACCAAGAAACCTGAGCAAAAGCAAACAGAGGCTCCAAAACCAAAGGAGACCTAATCTATTGAAGATGGTGATGTCAAACCCATCTTCGATATGCTGATACAGGGAGGTAAGATTCGCCTCTCCGACGTTATGCGCCAACCAAAAGCGGCAGAGATGAATAACCCAAAGTACTGCCACTTCCATCACTACGTCCACCACCCTATGCAGGAGTTCTATAATTTGAAATGGTACATCTAGCACCTAATCGACCCCAAGGCTTTAACCTTGGATTTTGACAAAGTGACGGTTACCGCTAACATGGTATCCCTATAGTTCGGCAACTTTTTACCAACGAAAGTCCAAGATGGGGTAATTCCAATCCCCAAGGCAACTATGTAAGTTGTCATGCTTCCATCGGCTCGAGACCAAAAGGCCGGGCTAATACATCTCACCACCCCAAGTCCGGCTCTAGAGGTTATGTGGGTCCATTCGGACCTCATTCCAGACTTGATGCTGTCGGCGGCATCTCCTGCCACCAAGTCCAAAGGCTAGAAGTCAAAGTCCTGCCATATGGTGTCCCCCACCACTGAGGTAGCCATGGCAGGGGCGAATAGGTCGGGCTTAACCTACCGATAGGACTATAATACTCCTAACAAAAGTTCTCTACCAATGGTTACGCCCACTGCACACGCCGTATCTGATCCGGGACCATCTCAGCCTCCAACAGCAGACAAACCAAAGAAAAAGGAGGCTCACTTTGACAAGCCATTGCGCAAGAAAATAGCTCAAGGGCTGGAGAATCCCTACAACTTTTATATATTGGCACAGCTGGCCAATACTCCAATAAATTTGTTACTCTACGAGTTGCTCCGGCTCTCCAGAAATACTTGGGCCACACTCAGCGAGGCATTACAGAATGCTGACACCTATTTGGCACAAGTCAAGCCATCAGCTGAAGATCCGATAGCCTACCCTCAGTACAATAACGTTGTGGACGTAGTACCTAACATTATATTTTTACAACATAACATGTTGCTGAAGAATAACAAGCATGATCGTCCCCTGTACTATACATGGTACATTAGTGCCATAAAAGTGGACCGGATGCACATCAATCCCGGTTCATCAATTAACATCATTCCGAGGAGCCTACTGTAGACTTTGGAGATCCTGATGCATCACTTGGCAGCTACCAATACAGCCATCAGTGGCTTCAATGCAGGAAGAACCTATCCTCTGGGCAAGATCCACCTAAATCAGATTGGCGACTTGAAAACAGAATTCACTTGCTACGTCATTGACGTAGACGTATCATATAATGTCTTGCTCGGGCGGCCTTGGTTACATCAATATATGATCATGCCGTCAACTCTGCACCAGTGTTTCAAATACGTCGATAAACATGGGAAGGTCAAAACAGAGTTTGCAGACATCGACCCTTTTAAGGGAGTCGAGGTGTACTACTCTGACGCCATCCTCTACAAACAAGCCCTAAAGACAACGAGGGCAATAAAGCCGATGACGAAGCGGAGATTAAAACTACATCGGTGGAGCCCATGAGAGTCAGTCTCAAGGCTCGTACTCCAGGCACAGTCGCTCCCCTCGTCGTCAAACTGCAGGGAAAGGCACCTAAGCCCCCGGCTTCTTTCGCATCATCAGGGCCTTTGGTCGTTCGCCTCCCCAGGTCGAGCCGACCACTAACGTGAGAACCGGCTCCAACTACTCTTTTTGATCCTATGTTCATTCATCTTCACAGGCCACGTCGACTACCTAGAAAAAGTCCAGCACTATCTACGCCATCTGAATCGTTGGTCATTCGCCTTTGCAGGTCAAATTGACCACCAAAGGAAGACCCAGCAAGTACCGAACCTCTCATAGTAAAACTGTGCTGAGAACGGTCAGAACCTTTATTGCTGCTGGGGGTAGTTGAAGAGGAAAACGAGTTGGGGGAGTAGTAGCCACTCAGGCTAATATCCCTTCCCTTAATGATGTAATCCCAGGTGAAAAGTTATCTTACTTTATAAATAAAGGGTTACCTTTGAACTATTCCTAGATCTCCCACATAAATACACTATATGCCATGGAGTATGGTGTAGGCTTACACCTGCAGACGCAAGTGACCACAACCTACACAGCGCACTGGATGCTCCCCAGCCAAGATTCTTCCTAGTCTCGTCAAGTAAGAGGGGAGATAATCTCATCATCTTCGGCAAGGTAGAATGCCCTCAATCCTTCATCCCAGGGAAAGAAGACCTAAAACCTGACATCGACAGAATGCCACTCTATCAGTATAGTTCAGAAGCCCTATACCTCATCCAGAAAATGGGGTATGATCTGAAGGCCACTAAAGGGCTGAACTATGGCAAAGGTCGAAGGTTTTTATTGCATCTACCAACTTCTATAGGCAAGCCCGATGATTACTATCATAAAATCAAGCATGGATTAGGATATGTGATGCCTCCCACAACCCCCGAGGACTCAGACGAAGAAGATGAGGTGCACTCACACTCGTCAGAATCTTCAGCTTGGGACTCCGATATCAGCATCAAAAATGTGCTCAGACAAACGTTGTCCTCTAATATGGTATTTTAGCTCAGACAAACGTTGTCCTCTAATATGGTATTTTATGACCCCGAGGAAGACAACGAGGGTCCATACGAACTCTTTGAGATGGAACCTTGGGCCCAAAACCTTGATTCGTAATGGAAGATGTAATTCGAACAACGATAACCTCCCACAGAGGATGAAGTCATACAAGTCTACCTCGGTGACAAATCATGCCCTAAACCTATCTTCGTCAGCAAAAGTCTATCCGACGAAGACTGGGCATCCCTATTATAACTCGTCAGGACGTACATAGATGTCTTTGCTTAGAGCTACGAAGACATGCCAGGAATGGATCCCCAAATTGCAGTCGACAAACTTAACATTCTACCAAATGCCAAACCAGTCAAGCAATAGCAACAATGATTTTGGCCAGACATAATGAACTCCATCGAAGCTGAAGTCAACAAAATGAAAGCTAGTGGCTTCATCCACGAGGAACAATACCCCAACTGGGTAGCCAACATAATCCCTGTCATTAAAAAGAACAAAAAGATTCGAATTTGTATCAACTTCCGTGATCTAAATGCGACATATCCTAAAGACAAATTTCCTCTTTCGATCACCGATATAATGATCGACAACACTTGCGGCTTCAAGCGCATGTCCTTCATGGATGGCTTATCAAGCTACAACCAAATCAAGATATTTCCTGACGATGAGAAACATACATCATTTTAGATCCCGATAGGCATATACTGCTACACGGTCATGCCTTTCGTTCTAAAGAATATATGTGCCACATACCAACGACCCAAGAGAACCATATTCCGTGATCATCTGAGCAAGACGGTGGAGTATTACGTCGATGACATCACCATCAAAAGTCACTCCCAAGACGATCACCTCCAAGATATGAGGACTGTGTTTGACCTCTGCCTCAAGATAAACCCTACCAAGTCCTTCCTGGGAGTCTCCAACGATAAATTCCTGGGTTTCATCATCACCACCCGAGGCATTCATATAGACCCTGACAAGACCAAGGCCATCCTGGAGATGAATCCGCCAAAGAACCTTCGAAAACTTCATAGCCTAGAAAGGAGGTTAGCATACATCAGGAGGTTCATATCAAAACTCTCTGGACGTTGTCAGCCATTCACATAGCTCATGAAGAAAGATATTTCCTTTGTTTGGAATAAAGAGTGCCAACGAGCATTTGACAATATCAAAGAATACCTATCAAATCCTCCTTTGCTGGTAGCCCCGATCATGGGAAAGCCATCCCTTCTCTATATACGCATAGTGGATCACTCTCTCAGTGCCGTGTTAGCCCAGAATAGTGATTCAGGTCATGAGCAAGCAATATACTACCTCAGTCAAAAGATGGTCAGCCGAGAGCATAGATATACCGTCATCGAGAAAGAGTGCGTTGCGTTGGTGTTCGCCATCCAGAAAACCCGATACTACGTGATTGGATAGACCATTTATGTAATCTCGTGAGTCAACTCCCTCAGGGTCCTCATGACCAAACCTGGGGTACTCAGTTCCCACTTGGCTACCTGGACAATACTATTATCTCCATATGATATGGTTTTTGTCCCACAGAAGGCCGTCATGGGTCAGGCATTGGCCTATTTTTTGGGTAATGGACATCATCGGATCAATAAGCCCACCTTCATCTAAGGGACATCGATTTATTCTGGCCATCACAGATTACTTCTCCAAGTGGGCGGAAGCAATTCCACTCGTTGAAGTCAAAACTTCAAACATTGTCGTCAAGCATCACGTTATCTATCGCTTCGGCTTGACACGAAGAATCATCTACGACAATGGTTCGCAGTTTGCAAGTCATATTTTTTATCAGTTCTGTGATAAAAATTGTATCCAAAATGTGGCATCAACCATCTACAATCCAGCAGCTAATGGTCTAACAACATCGTTCAACAAAACCATTGTCATGCCCCAATCCCAAAATACTAAGGGACTAGCTACGTGGCAATGGCCAGCAGCACAACTCCAATGGGCAAACCCAAATTAATGGACCCGTTAGAGTGTACTTAAGTTGTAAAACATTTATAATGGTCTATCATACATATCATATTCTAATATCATCCATAGAAGATAAACATAATTCAAATATCAAACTAATCAAAGAGAAATATAATCCAACAATAAGTCTCAATAAAAAGTGTTCGGGGAATAATCCGATAATAAGTTTAGTACAATAATCCAAGAGACAGAAAAATAGAGAAACTAGAAACATAAATAACTGAGTATATAAAGCAAATACTCAAAAGAAATCCTCTGGCACCACCTCGTCCTCTGGTGCTAGTACTGCTCCAGCGTCAGCTCCTGTCCCGTATACCTCGGGGTAGATCTCCTCTGATAAACCTGGGGACATAATCCGGATCCAGGTCCTCAGGGGACATAGCAAGGTACAAGAATAACTCAAGCCAAATAAAATGCAGTAAATAAAATATATCAACATGGCAAACTATGTAACCATCTATGTGAAATGCAAATAAGAGCATTAATCATACTCAGGCTGAAACTACTATAGGATCTGGGAAACCCATAACAGCATTTATTATCTCGAAGGGCCAATACGTGTGCCAAAGCTCTGGTCAGAGTTTAAGGCACTCACAGAATATCTATATATATAACATAATCAGCCTTTAGTATGGTAAGACTCTCCCCACCCAATGTAATCACACGTCTCATGTCCACGAAGTCTCATGTCCATAACAAGCAAGATCATGACCTCTAGCTAGTACAACGAGTCATAATAATATCTATGTATATGCAAGATCTATGTCAGGAATCATGTAAGCCTATACAGAATCACCATGAATAACTCAGAAAAGATTCTGTCTTATGAATAGTATCAAGTGTCCTTTGGTATGACGTACTTGATAAAGCAAGCACGAGAATATATGATCGGGTTATCAACTCTCTAAGTGATGTTATACGACTCCGCGTACGACGTCGACACCAGAATATCATTCGGACATTAAGAAATGTCTCACGGTCCTAGGTTGAACAGGTACATCATAAAAAAATATATATCTAAATAACTCAAGCAAACACTATCAAATAAACTACTGCAAGTTTGGCAATGTACACTTGCTTGGGGTTTGAACTCCTATAGTTGCTCTGGTAACAACGAAATCTCCAGAAACGCCTCCGGATGCTGAAACAAACATTACCATTACTCTTAAAATATATAAAATATCTAGGATTGATCACCCATAAGTCCAATTTGGACACATGGACAAAATTGACAGTTTCTGGTCAAAGCGGGGTCCACAAGTGGCCCTCTTCGCACCAAAAAATGTGCCAGAGTTAAAGTTATCCAAATTCGTCAAACTTAGTGTCTATAAGTCCAAAATGATGATACGAATCCAACGGAATATCCAGAACTGGATTTTGATGAGCCGATCATAAAATTGTCCATCAAGTGGAGCCGTGTGGCCCACGAAATAGGGTTTCGTCAACGTTCTCAGAATCGAACCAAACTTGGGTCACAGGACTAGCGTAATGCTACGAATCCAATGGTACAAGTTTTGTTATGAAACGATAAGCACACAAGAAGTTAAAATGAGTGTCAGAACTTGTCCGATATAGGGCATTTTCGACGGATATGCATTGTTTTCGGTGTGCACGCACATCCAAATCAACTTTTACGAAATCCCACACGTCCGCATTGACGATACGCACCTTTTGGTGTAATTCGTACACAAAAAGTTGCCTCGTTTAGCGGAACACACCCCGTTTCGAGAAAATTCGGGTTTTAGAATCCAAGTTTTTTGGTTAACTTCACCCGCGAATAAAATACAGCACACAAAAAATCAAAATAAACTAATTATAGGGTTGTAATCTCGGTTTGGTTATCTAATTTAATGTTCAAACAGAATTTATAAATATTAATTAAACATGTTAGGAGAAAAAAAGGCTATGAATATGGGGCTCCGGGACAGTTTCTGAACTACAAAAATATATGATTTTTTTCTGTTTTGCGTCACGATTTGTGACTGACACAGGACACGCTACCCCGAACTATTTATACAGGGTTCGAGAGAGTCACGTGTTCTTCGCATAGGATTTGATAGAATAAAATTTGGATCAATATACAGGGAGATACG
Source organism: Iris macrosiphon (assembly GCA_036927795.1). Taxonomy (NCBI): domain Eukaryota; kingdom Viridiplantae; phylum Streptophyta; class Magnoliopsida; order Asparagales; family Iridaceae; genus Iris; species Iris macrosiphon. The sequence continues at coordinate 61,410,603 of JAYESA010000017.1, read as the reverse complement.
CGTGTGGGAAGATGGATACCTTGCTGTTGTCTGCTGTCGTGATTTTGGGGCGGGTCGGCGGCGGTTTTCACGGTCGACGTGCGGCGGACAGCGGTGGCGTGCGGAGGTCGTCGATGGCCGACGACGTCGTCTGGAGGTTGGGGAATACGAGGGGGTGGTCGTGAGGTCTTTACACGTAAGGATGGGGTTGGTTTATGAAGGAGAAAAGGGGGTCGCGGGGGTGGTATCCGCGGGAACCTGGGGGGTCGTGGGGGTGTCTGGGGTATGGGGGAGTGGGTTAGCGGGTAGGGTAGGGTAGGGTCGGGTCGGCGGCTCGGGTCGGTTCGGGTTCAGATCCGACCCATTAGGGTTGGATTAGGTTCAGTTGGGTTTGGTTTGATTCGGTTCAGGTTGGTTCGGTCGGGTTTATCCAAAAATAATGTTTTTAGCTATCTAAAAGTAGTTTTTGAGCCCAAAAAATTTCAGAAAAATTACACAACATCGTACTATTAATTATACACTCAAAGAATATAATTTTTATAATATTTTAATACTTAATATAATACACAAAAATATTAATCTTTTAAAGAACATTAATAATAATTAATTAAAAATTACAAAAAAATCCTAAAAATTTATTTTTAAAAAATTTAAAAATCCAGGTGTTTACAATCTTCCTACCTTAAAAGAATTACGTCATCGTAATTAATAAAATAAAACTTAACCTGTCAGAATAGATGACGTGGTTGTAAGACATGTTTGTTGAAGCATGACACAAAGAATAAGAAATCATGAACAAGAAAAAATTGAGAGAAAGGGTGAGAGATTTGTTCAAGCAGAACACGTAGGGAAGGAATAAAAATATTTTCCTTGGAAATGAGAGATAAGTAACTCAAGAGTAAAGGAGTCTGATTAAAGCAAGGATCAACTATAGCTTATGAAAACTTTGGTACCAGTTACTGATCTAGACTAACAAGTTCATGCTAGCAAAATACTAGGCTTAGGCTAGGAAAATGATATAACAGGCACTTGTTAAAGCATTACTAGGAATAGATAGCTATGATAAAACTTAAATCTTACTCATATTCACTACTCCACGAGTCTGTGGGTCCTCCACTGTCATCGCAAAAGCCTGTCTAGGTCCTTGCAATGGTGCCCTCTGCTGTTGTTGGGTGGCCTTGGCTGATATTCTTCCGGTGCTGGTAAAGCTTGACGGTTTACTATCGGTGCTTCTTTTCGACGTTCAGGATAATCCCTTACCGAATGCTAACTGGATCCGCAAGCTAAACATAATCCCAATTTAAGTCTACACTCCCTCTCAATATGGCCTAACTTCCAACAGTAGTGACAAGTAAGAAGGATTAGGGATTGTGATACTGCTCTCTGTAGTGGATTCATCTGTGGTTGCTTTATAGCTCTTTTCTATTATGCTCGGTCTGATGCTAATGCATGCGGCTGCTTCTGGCTGGACTCTCTCCTGATGACGTGCTCCACGGGATGGGCTGCAGCAAGGACGTCCGTGTATGAAGTAGTTGCAACGGAGCTGATTAATTTCTGTAGCTTAGAGCTAAGTCCGTTAAAAAACTTCTCCGCTTGGCGTTGTTGGGCCTCTTGATGAACCTGTTGTTGGGCTTGCATTATTGCGTAGAATATTTGAAACATCTGTTGACCATCCATAGGCTGTCTTGGTGAAAAATGGACATTGGTGGAGTAAACTGTGGCGATAGTGGAATATCATCTCGCTGGAACCTCGAGGCTAGCTGACCTGCTTGATTGCTTTGTTGTGCTGAAAGACCTCCACCTACTGGTGTCACTTCATCGTCGTAGGTGACAACTACAACTTGTGGTGTTCCTGCGGGAGTCTCGTTGCTTGCTTGTGGATCCATTACTTCATATCCAAAATAAACTATAAGAGACGCACAGAGGAATCAAGGCAGGATGCAAGTCAAGAAATTTTTTTAAAATCAATATAGAGGTCAAGAACGAATCAATCAAGTGGATGAGATCATATAACTTATCCTATCTTAATCGCAGGCTTGATCAGTTCCTTAGTTAAAACCGAACAATATAGTCATAGACCTGCATGGGCCACCATAAAAACTATGTCACGTCCCAGTCCCAAAATACCGAGGGACTAGCCATGTGGCAATGGCCAGCAGCACAACTCCAATGGGCAAACTTAATTTAATGGACCCATTAGAGTGTACTTAAGCAGTAAAACATTTATAATGGTCTACGATATGTCACGCCCCGGTCCCGCAGGGCCGTTCGTCCTCGCTTTGGTCCCTACGGAACCGATCGTCCTCGCACGGGCGTGATGCCGTGCAAGCCTAAGATGCGCTTGCACAAGGCCAAAGCTTTGATACAAGGGTAAGTAAGCAATTTGATACTGAAGCAGTGGCACACATATTGCAGAAAAGTGAAGATCACAATGGCATATGAAAATAAGCTCTTTTATTGATAATCAAAATTGTTACAAGCGGCGCATGACCGAGGTTACAGATCGCTCAAGCACTCTTCTCTCGATTACAATAACACTGTTCCATGCATTATGTCCCTCTATACAAAAGCAACTCAAAGCAGGCACAACTCGATGCGGTTCCAGGCATCGACTCCAGATTTCCGGCTCCTTGGGATGAGGCACGGCTATCACTTCCCCGGACGATCAGGCACTTGAGAACAAGCAGACTGTTGGTGGGTCAGCACTTTATGCAAGTACTGGTGAGATATAAACAACTGAACAGAAGCTACAGCCCCTGAAACCCACACTAAGTAAACTTGTGGCAAAATATTGCATTACTAGTGATCTTGCTAGTTTTACCTAAGTTCTTTTCATGCAGCTCGAAACTATAGTCAGATTACATCTTTTTGGAAACACAAGTTAGAAACCAGTTTTGCATATACAAATACTCAAGCATTCAAGCAACTCTAAGGGACAGTGTTCTCATCGTGTAGTGCGCAGCATGTATTGTGCATCATAATCTATCTCGTTTGGGGCAAAGTTATCTAGCAGACTGATCATATCGAATCAAGACAAGCATGTCAAGTAGACTATCATTCTATCAAGCGATTGAGGCAACACAGCTATATGATTTCGGTCCCCGAGAAACTCAGGATTGGCAGCGGTAATCCAGCTAATCCAATGACTCACATACTGGTACTATTAGCAGCTGTGACTGAGGTTCAGCTCTGCACTAATAGCCATTGTCCAACCGATGTTTGATGCATGAGTCACTATCAGATAAATCACGATGCAGACTAAATAAATAAGCAGGCTATATATATAAAATCATATTTCTTACCCCATTGCCGAACGGTTATCCTTGCAGCAGACACACAAGTTAGCAACAATTTGCATAACATAAGGTATACAGTTTTCTAGTTTCCTGTTCGTCCCTGCATCAAACAGTTAGGTATGCAAGAAGGCTAGCCTAGCATGCGCCCTAACTATATGATGGTCCCCTCATCGGGATTAGCAGTTGGGATGTACAAGCCCATCTCACTAATAGACGAGTCGCGGCTACCCAAGGACGTACAAGCCTTAGGTATCTAGATCTCTTCCCGGGCCGAACGATCCCCAGTGCCCCAGGAACCGCTCGAGAGAAAATCCTTGTGCACAAGTTGTCCTGACCAAATGCGAGAATGCAAGCTCCTATCGATGCAAGATTATGCACTTAATCCAAAACAAGCAAGCAAACACATCTATCAAGTCCAGATAGCCGAAGCTCACTCTCTTAATGCATATGCCTAATAGCCATATCTCCCCCGTAAGGTTTTTTAAGCCTCAGGGTGGGCTATTAGTCTAGATTCACAAGTTCACGCTATTCTCCAAGTTCTATCTCTTCACAAGCCAACAATAAAACATATTCAAGCAAGCTAACTCTTAAACAAGTAACAAGCAAGAACAGTTCTTATAACTCTAGCATGCAAATTCTATCTCTTGTGGACAAGCATTCTAGTATTCCAGTCTAACATACGATATAATTGCAAGCAATCCTCTTTACTCTTGTTATTAGCATGGCAAGGTTCTATCTCGTTTCAGACAAGCATTTCTAGTTCTCTTATTAGGCAAGCAAACAGATTCATTTTAATGACAAGCTATGTGAGTTCTCTTATTAGCATACTGAGTCGGTTCTGTCATTCTTCTTAAGCAACAAGCATTCAAAAACTCAGATTCATTATTAAGTCGTGCAAGAATCAGAGAATGCAGTTCTGCCCACTCACTTTGATTAATCGGTCGGGAACTCTCCGAGAAGACTTCCGTTCGAGCAAGCAAGGCGATCCCACTTGTACATAGTGCCTACGCGGAGCGGGGCACTACATACTTACCCACCAACAAAGAGTTTCATCCTCGAAACTCAAGGAGAAACTCACGATAACACAGAGCAGCGATAGTCCTCATCCCTCACCTTCCTTAATCAAAACTCAGCAAATCCAGAAATCATAATTCACATCTCAAGCAATGAAAACAAATCCAAAAAACTTTTTGCGCGTATCTTTGAGAATATCTATGGACTTATTGTATGGAACGTTTATTGCAACACAATCATAACTCAGAGTTGGAGGCAACGGAATGGGCAAAGAATCGAGTCGCTCTGATACCATTATGTCACGCCCCGGTCCCGCAGGGCCGTTCGTCCTCGCTTTGGTCCCTACGGAACCGATCGTCCTCGCACGGGCGTGATACCGTGCAAGCCTAAGATGCGCTTGCACAAGGCCAAAGCTTTGATACAAGGGCAAGTAAGCTATTTGATACTGAAGCAGTGGCACACATATTGCAGAAAAGTGAAGATCACAATGGCATATAAAAATAAGCTCTTTTATTGATAATCGAAATTGTTACAAGCGGCGCATGGCCGAGGTTACAGATCGCTCAAGCACTCTTCTCTCGATTACAATAACATCGTTCCATGCATTATGTCCCTCCATACAAAAGCAACTCAAAGCAGGCACAACTCGATGCGGTTCCAGGCATCGACTCCAGATTTCCGGCTCCTTGGGATGAGGCACGGCTATCGCTTCCCCGGACGATCAGGCACCTGAGAACAAGCAGACTGTTGGTGGGTCAGCACTTTATGCAAGTACTGGTGAGATATAAACAACTGAACAGAAGCTACACCCCCTGAAACCCACACTAAGTAAACTTGTGGCAAAATATTGCATTACTAGTGATCTTGCTAGTTTTACCTAAGTTCTTTTCATGCAGCTCGGAACTATAGTCAGATTATATCTTTTTGGAAACACAAGTTAGAAACCAGTTTTGCATATACAAATACTCAAGCATTCAAGCAACTCTAAGGGACAGTGTTCTCATCGTGTAGTACGCAGCATGTATTGTGCATCATAATCTATCTCGTTTGGGGCAAAGTTATCTAGCAGACTGATCATATCGAATCAAGACAAGCATGTCAAGTAGACTATCATTCTATCAAGCGATTGAGGCAACACATCTATATGATTCGGTCCTCGAGAAACTCAGGATTGGCAGCGGTAATCCAGCTAATCCAATGACTTATATACTGGTACTATTAGCAGCTGTGACTGAGGTTCAGCTCTGCACTAATAGCCATTGTCCAACCGATGTTTGATGCATGAGTCACTATCAGATAAATCACAATGCAGACTAAATGAATAAGCAGACTATATATATAAACTCATATTTCTTACCCCATTGCCGAACGGTTATCCCTGCAGCAGACACACAAGTTAGCAACAATTTACATAACATAAGGTATACAGTTCTCTAGTTTCCTGTTCGTCCCTGCATCAAACAGTTAGGTATGCAAGAAGGCTAGCCTGGCATGCGCCCTAACTATATGATGGTCCCCTCATCGGGATTAGCAGTTGGGACGTACAAGCCCATCTCACTAATAGACGAGTCGCGGCTACCCAAGGACGTACAAGCCTTAGGTATCTAGATCTTTTCCCGGGCGGAACGATCCCCAGTGCCCCAGGAACCGCTCGAGAGAAAATCCTTGTGCACAAGTTGTCCTGACCAAATGCGAGAATGCAAGCTCCTATCGATGCAAGATTATGCACTTAATCCAAAACAAGCAAGCAAACACATCTATCAAGTCCAGATAGCCGAAGCTCACTCTCTTAATGCACATGCCTAATAGCCATATCTCCCCCGTAAGGTTTTTTAAGCCTCAGGGTGGGCTATTAGTCTAGATTCACAAGTTTACGCTATTCTCCAAGTTCCATCTCTTCACAAGCCAACAATAAAACATATTCAAGCAAGCTAACTCTTAAACAAGTCTAGCATGCAAATTCTATCTCTTGTGGACAAGCATTCTAGTATTCCAGTCTAGCATACGATATAATTGCAAGCAATCCTCTTTACTCTTGTTATTAGCATGGCAAGGTTCTATCTCGTTTCAGACAAGCATTTCTAGTTCTCTTATTAGGCAAGCAAGCAGATTCATTTTAATGACAAGCTATGTGAGTTCTCTTATTAGCATACTGAGTTGGTTCTATCATTCTTCTTAAGCAACAAGCATTAAAAAACTCAGATTCATAATTAAGTCGTGCAAGAATCAGAGAATGCAGTTCTGCCCACTCACTTTGATTAATCGGTCGGGAACTCTCCGAGAAGACTTCCGTTCGAGCAAGCAAGGCGATCCCACTTGTACATAGTGCCTACGCGGAGCGGGGCACTACACGATACATGTCACATTATAATTCTAATCTCATCCACAGAAGATAAACATAATTCAAATGTCAGACTAATTAAAGAGAAATATAATCCAACAACAAGTCTCAATAAAAAGTGTTCAGGGAATAACCCGATAATAAGTTTAGTACAGTAATCCAAGAGACAGAAAAATAGAGAAACAAGAAACAAAAATAACTGAGTATATAAAGAAAATACTCAGGAGAAATCCTCTGGCACCACCTCGTCCTATAGTGTTGGTACTGCTCCAGCGTCAGCTCCTGTCCCGTATACCTAGGGGTAGATCTCCTCTGCTAAACCTGGGGACATAATCCGGATTCAGGTCCTTTAGGGGACATAACAAGGTACAAGAATAACTCAAACCAAATAAAATATAGTAAATGAAATATATCAACAGGGCAAACTATGTAACCATCTATGTGAAATACAAATAAGAGCATTAATCATACTCAAGCTAAAACTACTATAGGCTCTGGGAAACCCATAGCAGCATTTATTATCTCAAAAGGCCAGTACGTGTGACAAAGCTCTGGTTAGAGTCTAAAGCACTCCGAGAATATCTATATATATAACATAATCATCTTTTAGTATGGTAAGACTCTTCCCACCCAATGTAATCATACGTCTCATGTCCATGACGTCTCATGTCCATAACACGCAAGATCATGACCTCTAGCTAGTACAGTGATTCATAATAATATTAATGTATATGCAAGATCTATGTCACGAATCATGTAAGCCTATACAGAATTACCATGAATAACTCAGAAAAGATTTTGTCTCATGAATAGTGTCAAGTGTCCTATGGTATGACGTACTTGATAAAGCAAGCCCGAGAATATAGGATCTGGTTATCAACTCTCTAAGTGATGTTACACGACTCCGCGTACGACATCGACACCCGAATATCATTCAAACGTTAAGTAATGTCTCACAGTCCTAGGTTGACCAGGTACATAACAGAAGTATATATATCTCTAAATAACTCAAGCAAACAATATCAGATAAACTACTATAAGTTTGGTAAGGTACACTTGCATGTGGTTTGAACTCCTATAGTTGCTCTGGTAATAGCAAAATCTCCAGAAATACCTTCGGATGCTGAAACAAATATTGACTACCCATAAGTACAATTTGAACACAGGGGCAAAATTGACAGTTTCTGGTCAAAGCGGGGTCCATAGGTGGCCTACTTCGCACCGAAAAATATGCCAGAGACAAAGTTCTCCAAATTTGTCAAACTTAGTGTCTACAAGTCCAGAACGATGATACGAACCCAACAGAATATCCATAACTGGATTTTGATGAGCTGATCACAAAATCGTCCGTCAAGTGGAGCCGTAGGGCCTACGAAATAGGGTTTCGTCAACGTTATCAGAATCGAACCAAACTTGGGTCACAGGACCAGTGTAACGCTACGAATCCAATGGCGTAAGTTTCGTTACGAAACGACAAGAATACAACAAGTTACAATGAGTGTCAAAACATGCCCGATACGGGGCATTTTTGACTGATGTGCGTTGATTGCGGTGTGCACGCACATCCAAATCAACTTTCGTAAAATCTCACACGTTCACATTAATAATACACACCTTTTGGTGCAATTCGTACACGAAGTCACCTTGTTTAGCGGAACGTACCCCATTTTGAAAAAATTTGGATTTTGGAAACCAAGTTTTTGGTCAACTTCACCCGCGAATAAAATACAACACACAACAAATCAAAATAAACTAATTACAGGGTTCTAATCTTAGTTAGGTTGTCTAATTTACTATTCAAATAGAATTTAATACACTCAAAAATTTAATTTTTATAATATTTTAATATTTAATATAATACAAAAAAATTTATCCTTTGAAGAACATTAATAATAATTAATTGAAAATTACAGAAAAATTCCAAAAATTTATTTTTAAAATTTTTAAAAATTTCGGTGTTTACAACCATCATCAAGATCCTCAAGAAATTTGTGTCTTCCAACAAACGCGATTGAAACAAGAAGCTGGATGAGTGTCTCTGAGCCTACCGTACAACAGTCCGGACAGCTACTGGGGATACGCCATTCTTCTTGGTGTACGGAAGCGATACTCCCGCTGGAGATCCAAATTCCTTCACTATGAGTAGCTCTCTCCAACTAACTAACCACGAACGATAAATACTGTCGACGGTTACTGGAGTTGGAAGAACTCGACTAGAAATGACTCTTAGCTCAACAACGCATAGAGTTGTATTAAGCGCGTCTCTCTGGAGCCTTCAACAAACGGGTAAAACAAAGGACGTTCCAAGTGGGCGACCTCGTCTTAACAGTAAGAAGACCCATGGTTATGACCCACAAGAGAACATAATTTTTTTAACCTAAATGGGAAGGCCCGTTCATCGTGGAAATCGTGTTTTCCAACGGCGCTTACCGGTAGGCAAAACCAAACGGCGACTTGCTCATGATGCCTATCAACGACAAGTTCCTCAAAAAGTACTATGCACTAGCTTTTGTCTTCCAGCAAAATTTACACCCTTGACCTAGACAAGCCAATCTTCAATCATGACCCTTGTGTCACTCATAATTACACTCTCTTGTGCTTTATTTTAATCGTACAATATTTGTCATAATTATCTGAATTCAATTATATACTTTGTACATATGTCCTTTCCAATCAAAATTGGAGACACAACTTTGATCCGTTTCTTAGAACCAAATATATGACGATAATATACGTTAAGATTACTACGTCCATGACACTCGTGTCACCCTCGATTGAGATCCTATGCACTTTCAATTCATTGTCAAATACCAGAGACACAATTTTAATTCATGTTGGTCAACTGACTTAACCGAGCCTGAAACGAGTCCAAACCAAACCCGAACTCTCTTACATCCTCACATGAGTCATACCAAACACCTAACATCAATTCTCCTCTCTATACAACACTAAAAACCATGTTTATAACCCCAAATACCCTCTTAAACCCAACGAAGAATTCAAATTCAGATTTTCCTATTTGTGTATTATTACCTTCACCTCCACATCAATTTTCTCATTAAAATTCCTTAATTTTTGGGCACACCCAAAAGTGGGCTGACTTGACCCCCTTTCTTCTCTCATTAAGACATCTCACCTCACTTCATTTATGAAGAAAACCTAGTATAACCCCCTTTCTTCTCCTTTCCACTTTCAGCACCCGACCGCCTCCACCCATCATCTGAGCCACCACCACCCTCACGACCACCAGCCACCACCACCACCTTCCTCTTCTTCTCCATCTCCTCCTAAGTTGCTGCCACTGTTGTTCCTAAGTTGCTGCGACTGCTGCTACTACTTAAACTGCTATTGTTGCTGCTGTAATCACTGTTGCTAATGCTACTTCCCCTACTTACTGTTGCTGTTGTTGTGCTATTTTTCTTCTTGTTCAACTCTTGAGCATGCTCCAGACCCGAGCAAGCCTCCACCACAGTCCCCCAACCTGTGAGGAAGATACCCCCTAGCTCGAGCATACTCCATCCAAGTGTTCCTCCCTCTTTTGCACTAGAACTCGAGGTAACCTTCACCTCTCACTTCTTCACCTTATTCTTCTCTCCAATATATATTTGCATGATCTTCACCCTTGGGCTCTTTATATTGAATGAGTACTTATATACACACCTTTATTGAATGACTCTTGCCATACTTCTCACAACCTAACACTTGTCTAACCTATTTAACCCTTGTTAAACACTATCTAAAATAACTCCATTAATTAATAATTTTAGAATATATATTTGTGTTGGAGTATTGTTTAGTGTTAGAATATCTTTGCTTGAGTATTGTTACTATGAGAATTAATGTCGTGGTTGTTACCTAGAGTTTTATACTAGTAGAGATATATGTATAGTGATGTATTAGAGAGTATTCATACCATGTGTTAGAGAGATTATTGCCATGTTAGGTTTGATTCTTGTTTATATATATAAGGTTCACTTGTATAGAATAAGGATTACTAGTTATCTTAATAATGTGCCGTGCTAGAAATAATCTAGACTTGATATATTAGTGAATGAGAATTTGCTTTTAGTATGATAAATGATTAGAGGATGTTATAATAATTTTTATATATAAAGAGAGAACCCTAACCTATTAATAAGTGTTCAGTTCTTGAGTTGTAAACACTTGTTAGTATGTAGTAAACTACTTTGACTTGTTGTGCACAAATATTAGGGGACATTTCATATATTTGTGCATAGAGACCTAGAGGGATAACACTTGGTACCTAAATGTTGGAAAGCAACTTAGCACCTCATATACTCTAGTTATGACTACAATTGTGATATATGAGAAGTTGTACATTTAGAATACTTGTAGATGTTATGTGACTAGTAGGCTTAGTGATTACCCCCTTATTTTGACACTTGTTTAGTCAATCCATCTAGTTGACCTAGCTTATCGTGCATTAATTTGAGTTACCATATTTGTGGCCTACTTATCTTCAACCCTTGATTTTCCAACCACTTAGCACTTGAGGTGATATTGTTTGAAGATGGTAGCATGATTACTTAGGGGGGTGCCTAGACTGGTACACTAGTTAAAACTTATTTTGATAACAAGTTGTACCTCTAATTTTTAGTGGACACTAGATAACCCAATAGCTGAGGCTGATGTATAAGTTGTACCCTTGATTATTTTAGACCATGATTGTCGGATGACTAATGAGGTATAGTAGTTATACTTTTGTGCATACTTAGTGAACCGTGTCACAGTGACTGATTTGACATTATTATTAAAAATAGGATCTTGGAATTATTCAGACGAGGATTCGGGAGTAGGTTCTTTACATTTCAGCTTGGATATCCAAGCAAGTATAGATTATCTTGTTGTACTATTTAAATTTAGCTATTATTATTTATACATTTTATGCTCTGAATATTGTATAATTGTGCGCATTTGAGAATGACTCGGGTGCAGTCGGCAAAGGCGTCGACGTTAGGACTTTTGTTCGACCTAGTTTCTATTGACGTACCTAAAGTTGTGGATTTATTATTATAATTCGAGGCCTTATCACGTATCATTTCACGTCAAGGAGTGAGTTCATGATAGGACACGGGCTTACGCATTTGACTGGCTGTCGGTACGAGTAGCACGTGTGATTGTACTTATCATAATTGTATTGCTCTAGGTGACTTACATTATAGTTACGAGATATCCACGTCGTACTTAAAACTTGTACAATGGCATTGGGTGGGAAGGACGACTAATAAGCATATGGGACACCTACCTCTATATATTTATGCAGGCGCCTCGTTCTTTGGAGCGTTATAACTTTTATAAATTCTTTAGGCACCGTATTCATCGGAACATTATGGCTTTAATATATTCTACAGGAGCCACGTTCTTTGGAGCATTATGGATTTTATATATTCTATAGGCGTCGCGTTCTTCGGAGCGTTATGGCTTTTATATATTCTACAGGTGCTGCGTTCTTCGAAGGGTTATGGCTTTTATACATACAAGGGCCCTTGGATAGGGGGCATATGTGGCATATATTTGCTAGTCATGACGATTGATGAATTACGTCAGCATATGTCTAGCCTAGCCTACTTTCTATACATACTAAGTTGTTCCTCAAATTGCATTCACTTAGAAGGTTAGTTCACCCTGATTTACTTTACTCAGTATTTACATTATGGCATGTACTTTTTGTATCTTGTTACATCCCTATGAGGACCTGGTTCCCTTCTAGATTATTTGAGCAGGTTGGATAATGCTTGATCTAGTGGTGTGTTAGACATATTTGCAGGTATCTTTATATCTTTCATCTATTACAGTTATTTTATATATTTTTTATCATGATTCTGCTTTTATAGAATAGTGTTTATAGGCCTATATTGTTTTCTTGGCCTATTCGAACATATGTATTATTGGGCTGCAGACTAATAATGAGTACTATTCCTTCTTGAGATTTATTTATCTTGAATTAAGATTTAGTTTAGTTGTTTGATGTTAGAACTAAGTATCTAGCTTGATTACTTGACCGTGGACAACGTATGTGCACTTCGTCGGGTTTATTAAATTAAAAAACCCTACGGAGTCGTACCAGCTGACCATTGCCACGTATCTGGTACCATATATTTTAGGACTGGAACGTGACACACACATATGAGGCATAGGAAAGGACTCAACCAAAGCAGCTTTTTGTAATGCTTTGGTCATTCAAAGATGAAGAGCCAACTTTCGAAACATAAGTGGCCACTATAATCTTAGTTTGCACAAAACACAAGTAGGGTCATTTGTGCTAGGGACAAACTTTTCCAATCTTCTCAAAGATCTAATGCCATGATGACTAATGAGTAAATAATCACACTGGCATAGTCACCATTTCCCTGTACATATAACATAGGACTATAACCAACATCTATTTTAGGTTAGTTGAGCCATGCCATAAAGTAGATTAAAAATGGGTGTCCTAGTGCCATGAGGCTCCCGTTTACGAGTATCTGGGGAGAGTCGAGACGTACACAACCTTACCCCCATATATATGGAGAGATTGTTTGTGACTCAAACTTGCATCCTCTAGGATGTCATAAAGTAGATTAGTCATAAAAAAATTGCTTTCGCTGAACAGTTTACCCCACATAGAATTATCAAGTTGTTGATCCTTATAGTTAAGACAAGTAATTGAGAATGGAATGCTCACACTCGATAATAAGAGTGATTGAGCAGTTTAGAATTTATAGAAGAGTTTTGTGTTGTTACGATAAAACTGAATTTGTTATATACAGCTAACAAATTAGAACAGATCATGCGATCTTTTCTCTGGTGTTGAGTTTGTTAGGATAGCTAGGACTGTTGGAGTTGTGTAGAAGAGTTATCCTTACTTAGTCTATCAAAAACATAAGGAGTTAATTATTAGTCGAGTTCCGTAATAATTTATGTTACAAGGAACATGCTCACCATCCAGTCACCACTGGATGGAGTTGTATGACCAGTGGTTCTGCAAACTCATATCTTTTCTCTTTCTCCTTTCTATCAAGGGGTACCTTTGTCAAATAATTGTGGAGGTAACTCAATATATGAACTGAAAAATACAAGATGGGAAGAAATAAAAGCATCAAGAGTGCAAATGCTAATTAACTGATCATGTACAAACAAGCAAATTCTGAATAAGAGTTTCTCAGTAGGTCTCCTTGTATTTGTTAATTTTGAAGAAGATGGAGGGCCGAATACTACGTAAAATATCTATGGATATAATAAACATCTAAGCCCATATAACACCGTAGTTTTTTGCTTTTAATCTCAACTTTCAAATGCATTATAATAACTTCTTTTGGCAGATACCCCATAAGGTGTATCATTTTAAAGTGACATCAAATATATAGGTACTCCAATCGTTATTATATCTATTAACATTCAATACTATTCGACATGTATACTTCATATCTGCTTCCAATCTAAAATGCCCTGAGATCTACCTCACTATCACTAACTTCTAAAATCTCGTGCCTGATTTTTTGCTGCTTACCAATCTTTATGTTGTATTCTTCAAACAATTATGCCGCTGAGTTCAGTTATTTGTTAAATTATGAATCAATTTTTATCTTCCTCACGAGATGCAGAGATCCTTTTCCTTCCTTTCTGTACCAATACAAAGAATGGTATTCTTTTGTGCTGATCAAGTTAAAGTATGTCGGCCTGACAATATACTCTAGCATATGTAAAAGCGACAGACAGCAGGTTGGAAGTCTGGTTAAATACTCTATTATTTTGACATGATTGTGCTGTATACTTATGTCTTATTGATCTGTAAGATAGGAAACATACCCGAGCTTCCAAGAACCTCTTCAAGTTTGCAGGAATGGCGGTGGTATCAAAATTTAATTTACTTGCTAGGCCAAATCTTTTCCTTTTGAGTGCTTGGGCTATCTGTAAGACCTTTGCAGTGATGAGATCTTTGCGAAGTTGTAGTATAGCAACAAAGGGGTTCATTATGGGGCTGTTTGGCAACCTGAATATGGAGATGGATGTTAGAGTTAATCCTGTTGAGGAGGTTGAAATGGTTGTTACTTGGATTTCAATGAATCCCTAGTCTTTAGGAATTTTGTTTGTTCTATGTCGTTAATTTGTTTTGATTTGTTAGTTAGAATATGGTTATAGGGTGCTACTTTTATGCATTCTGTTAGAGTTGTAAATAGCTATTTAAAGGTCAAGTTGAGGTTGAACATAATACAAATTATTTATTCCAAGAATCAAATACACTTCTTATCTTACATTCGATATCAGAGTCATGGCAACCAACGACGAGCAAAGCCCTACGACGCCGACATCTATGAAGAAGACCTCATTCACCTTCAAGTACCCCATGCTGACATGGACCAACTACGCGGATTGGGTTCTCTTAATGAGAGTCAACATGCAGGCACAAGGCCTGTGGGAGGCGATCGAATCCGGAAAAGCCGACTACCGCGATGACAGGATGGCCCTGTCTGTCATACTTCGTGCCGTACCGCCAGAGATGCTGCGGACACTGTCAGTGAAAGACACTGCCAAGAAAGCATGGGACGTTGTAAAGATGATGCGGATGGGGGTCGAGCGCGTGCGTGAGGCCAAGGCATAAAAATTGTATACTAACTTCGAATCAATGAAGTTCAAGGACGGCGAGTCCGTCGAGGACTTTGCGAAGTGGCTTAAGGGACTCGTCAACGACCTGCAACTACTCGGCGACAAAATGGACGACGAGAAGATAGTTAAAAAATTCCTTCGAGTCGTTCCATCCAAGTACACGCAAGTCGCCATCGCCATTGAGACTTTAGTGGATCTCAAGACGCTGTCAATTTAAGAGCTTACCGGTCGTCTTTTAGTCGTCGGGGAGCGGTACGATTTTGGCAGCAACTCCGGCGACATAAGTAGCCGCCTTCTCCTCTTCGAAGAGGAGTGGCTCGCTCGCACGAAGTAGAGGAAGGAAGGTGAGGCCTACTCCAATGGTGGCAAAAGTTATGGTCGAGGGCGCGGCAAGCCAAGAGGTTGTGGCTGCGGTAACACGAACTACGACAACGACAACGCGTCCGATGGCACGCACGACAAGAAGGATAAGTGCCACAATTGTGACATCCATGGCCACTGGGCGAAGGACTGGTGCAAGACAAAGCGTGATGAGCGTGCCAATCTAACGCAAGTCGATGATGATGAGCCCGCACTGCTGATGGCGCAGTAGTACACTCTTGCCGAGACCACTGTGGGCATGACCAACAACGTCATACTCGATGAGGTGCATGCTCAGGTGCATCTGGGCTGTGAAGACGACCACCATGGTGAAGCATGGTACCTCGACACCGGCGCCAGCAACCACATGACGGGCTGCAAGGAGGTCTTCGCCGAGCTGGACACTGGAGTCACGGGCTCTATCAAGTTTGGGGACGGATCTATCGTCGACATCCGATGGCGTGGCACAGTGATATTTATGTGCCAGAACAACGAGCACCGCACCCTCACTAGTGTCTACTTCATCCCAAAGCTACAAAGTAATATTATCAGCCTTGGTCAGCTCGATGAGAACGACTGTCAAGTCTTGATCGAAGGCAGCGTGCTCTCGATTCGAGATCGTCAGCAATGCCTCCTCGCCAAGGTAAAATGTGCCCAAAACTGACTGTACATTCTATCTCTTGATATTGTACAACCAGTATGTTTAGTAGCATGACTCAATGATGATGCATGGCGGTGGCATGCACGGTTCGGCCACCTCAACTTTGAAGCACTCAGGAAGTTAGCTCGCCGCAACATGGTGCACGGGGTACTACAGATAGAACACGTCAATCAAATCTGTGATAGTTGCCTTGCCGAAAAGCAGCACCGTACGCCATTTCTGCAAGAGACCAAGTACTGTGCTGATAACCTACTAGATCTCGTTCACGGTGATATCTGTGGGCCAATTACACCGGTGACATCCGGTGGTAAGCGCTACTTCCTGCTCCTCGTCGATGATTTCAGCCGCTACATGTGGTTGACGCTACTGGGTTTGAAGGATGAAGCACCGTAAGCCATCAAACACTTTTAAGCCCACGTTGAGGTGGAGACAGGGCGCAAACTATGCACGCTCCGTACTGATCATGGGGGCGAGTTCACATCCATAGCATTTGGAGAGTATTGCGCGGGCCTCGGCATCAAACGATAACTCAAAGCACCATACTCACCACAGCAAATCGACAACGTCGAGCGCCAGAACCAGATGTTCGTCGCGATGGCGCGCAGCCTTCTGAAGGCAAAGGATATACCCGAGAAGTTCTGGGGCAAGGCAGTCACGATGGCTGTCTATATCCTCAATCACTCATCGACACAGAGCATCGACGGCAAGATGCCATACGAGGCATGGCACGGACACAAGACAAGCATGCACTTCCTTCGTACCTTCAGCTGTGTCGCACACGTCAAGGTGGTCAAGCCGAACTTATAGAAGCTAGAAGATCGCACATGGTCTTCATCGGCTACAAAACCGGCTCCAAGGCGTACCAGGTATAGGACCCCACCGGCAAGTGCGTGTACGTCACACGCGACGTTGTCTTCGATGAGGAAGCCAAGTGGGACTGGGGCATGTAAAACAAAGTAGGTGAGACATTTACTGTTGAGTATACTATACCACATGTTGAACACGCAGGCACGCCAGTGCACGGGGGTGGCGATCCATCAACACCAGTGGCACCCAGTTTAGGGCCGTTGATGCCAGCATCCGGGGCAGAAACATTCGACTCGGTGGTACAACGTAAAGTGAAATTTGTCTCGCCACACACCAACGCCTCGGCTATGCTCGATACCAATAACGACGGGCCATGCAGGTATAGGACCTTGGCGAGCTTGCTTGACACGACCACCATCTGCGAGCTCGATGTCGATGAGCTGCTCCTCATGGTTGACGAGAAACCTGCCACTTTCTTTGAAGCCGAGAAATACCGATTTTGGCCCCAAGCGATGCTCGAGGAGATGAGCTCCATTGAGGAGAACCGTACATGGCATCTCGTAGACCTCCCACCCGGCCACTGTTCGATCGGTTTGAGGTGAGTCTACAAGCTCAAGAAGGACGAGCACGGCGCGATCCTTAAGCATAAGGCGCGGCTCGTGGCAAAAGGCTATTTGCAAAGGCAAGGAGTGGACTTCGAGGAAGTGTTCGCGCTGGTTGTTCGCCTCGAGTCCGTTCATTTGTTGATCACACTTGTCATGGATGAGGGGTGGGCGTTGCACCACACGGATGTGAAGATGGCGTTCCTTAACGACGACCTCAAGGAGGAGGTGTACGTCGCCCAACCTCCCGGCTTTGTTATCGAAGGATAGGAGCACAAAGTGCTGAAACTTGACAAGGCACTATACGGGTTATGGCAAGCACCGAGGGCTTGGAACACCAAGCTTGACAGTTTCCTACTGTCACTTGGTTTCCACCAGAGTGCACAAGAGCACGCTGTGTATACACGCGTCAAAGGTCCAGCTCACCTACTTGTGGGTGTGTATGTCGACGATCTCATCATCACCAGAATGAAACCACAAGATATTGCCAAGTTCAAGGAGGAGATGAAGGCCTTGTTCAAAATAAGTGACTTGGGATTGCTCACTTTCTACCTCGGCATCAAGGTACAACAATCCAATGGCTTCATCACCCTCAGTCAGGAGGCATATGTGCTTAAAATCTTAGAGAAGAGTGGCATGGTGGATTGCAACCCGTGCCACGTCCCTTTGGAACCGAGGTTCAAGCTAAGCAAGGTGAGCTCAGCCCCTCCGACTGACGCCACATCCTACAGGAGCATCATCGGGAGCCTCCGGTACATGGTGCACACGCGTCCAGACATCTCGTACGCGGTGGGCTACGTGAGTCAGTTCATGGAGAACTCGACCACCGAATACCTTGCTGCCGTCAAGCGCATCCTTCGCTACGTCGCCAGCACACGTCACTTTTGTTGTCTCTAAGCAAAGAAGGTGGAGGAACCACAACTGATCGACTTCAGCGACAGTGACATGGCAGGTGACATCGACACCTGCAAGAGCACCACTGGAGTGTTATTTTTCCTCGGTCGTAGCCTCATTAGCTGGCAATCTCAGAAGCAGAAGGTCGTGGCATTGTCATCCTGCGAGTCTGAGTATATTGTCGCGATAACGGTGGCATGCCAAGGCATTTGGCTTACAAAACTCCTTGGTGACTTAAAGAACAAGGAGGTCAGCAACATCATGCTCAAGGTAGACAACAAGTCCGCTATCTCCCTTAGCAAGAACCCCGTCTTCCATGACCGAAGCATACATATTGATACAAGGTATCATTTTATTCGGGAGTATGTCGAGAGAGGGAAGGTTGAGGTCGAGTACATCAACAATGAAGAGCAGCTCGCAGACATTCTTACCAAGGTGCTCGGGCGATTCAAGTTCATTGATATGAGACAGAACCTCGGCATCATAGAGGTGAATCTCATACAATAGGCTTAGGGGGTGATTTGTTAGAGTTAATCCTGTTGAGGAAGTTGAAGCGGTTGTTATTTGGATTTCAATGAATCCCTAGTCTTTAGAAATTTTGTTTGTTCTATGTCGTTAATTTGTTTTGATTTGTTAGTTAGAATATGGTTAGAGGGTGCTACTTTTATGCATTCTGTTAGAGTTATAAATGACTATTTAAAGGCCAAGTTGAGGTTGAACATAATACAAATTATTCATTCCAAGAATAAAATACTCCTCTCATCTTATAATGGATTCGGATAAAAATTTAGATTTCAACCCAAATCCAATTTTCTAGTGTTTAGCTGTTGTAACCTAAATCTGGAGGATTTAAACCTCTTGGCCTCGATCGAAGATGGCGATGACACCAAGCTCACCTCCGACTCTGGCTCAGGATGAAGAAGAACAAGAAACAACAGCAGCAACGACGACGCTGCCTCGAGGACCTTGAGCACCAGGCCGACGCCGGGGCCGTTCACCGAGGACAACGGGGCTGCTCGCCCACTGGAATTTGGGAAACGAAAGAGTATGATATTTCCAGTGGATTATTATTATTATTATTAATTATTAATTAATAACTAATTATATTTCATAAAAATTAAAACAGTAAAATAATATAAATTATTATTATCATGATTAAATAAAAATTATTATTATTATAGATTAACTTCTTCTTTTTATTACAAGAATTATTATAATTACAATAGAATAAGTAATTATTATTATATTACATTAAATGGAAACAAAATTATTATTTGTCAAAAAAATAATTATATTAGATTAATTAAAAAGTATTATAAATTTTTGCATCATTAAAAGTCCAAATCCAAATCCAACCAAACACCTTTGTCTAAATCCAAATTCATCCACCTTCCATTCTTCAAAATACAAATCCAAATTTTCCAACACTTACGATTCACTACCAGAATAAGTCAAATTAGCGACGTCTCAAAACATAACTAAATGGCCAAAAAATGTCGCTAAATAATTTTAGCGACGTCTGTAGCGACGTTACGTTGAAGTTGCCTTTAAGCTAGTCGTTGACCGGAAAAATGTTGCAAAACATCGCTATTCTGACATTTTCTAGCGACGTAAATGTGTCACTATATTAGCAACGTGTAGCGACGCAAAGTTGTTAAATTAGCGACGTGTAGTTTGTCGCTATATGTCACTAAGTTTTTTCTTTTTAGCGACGTTGTGAGACTCATTTAGCGACGTTATATTGACCTGGCAATACTGCCATATCAGCAATTTACGATGGGAAGCGACGTATTTTGCGACATGGATAGCGACGTACTCAGCGACGCATTTAGCAACGTATGTAAACGTCGCTAAACGTCGCAAAACATCGCTAAAGATACAGTAAAAAGATTAAAAAAATGAATATTGAATTATTTCCAAACTATTCTTCTCGCAGTTTATGAATTCACAATTTGTACAAATAGACCTGGAGCAACCCTCCGTTGAATTTGCTAGGTTCGTCGACCCCCTTCGGTTGAACACTCAACACCGATAAATATACATACATTTAATATGAATAATATAGTAAAATTTAAAAAAAATAAAATATTGAGATTACAAACCAAGTTAGGATAAAATCTTATCGTAAAAAATACAAAAAATATCCACACAACTGAGTTTGAAAGCCTCGTCCTAAAGAATACAAGAAATAATGTCTGAATGCCTCAAAAATAAAGAATATTAATAAATGACCAAATATCATAGGTCTGAAACACAAACAATCAATAAACGGTCCTAACTAGGACTACTACGGATCTGTAGGAGGATGACTACAGGCGCGCATCATGGATAAGAACAGATCATACTACTCCCGTAAAATCGATACCGATGTCGATGGAGAAGGCAGTGATGTCGGTGGAGTCTGTGTCGATGAAGGCGCACTTGGAGGACGTATCTCCTCCAACTCTGCTAGTCAATGGTTGTACGAATCCATGGTAGATAACAGTCTCGTACTGCTATAAACCATTGAATCCTGCATCATCGCCAGCCTCTCGCCATGGAAAGATGTGATGCCTGCAGCTCCATCATGCTGCGCTCTGTTGATGCTCTAAGATCAACTATCATATCCCGAAGCTCCATGATGCTGCGCTCGAGCATATCAAATTATGCGATGAGCGTCGCATCGTCCGCCTGCGGTTGGGACAGGGGATGCTTCTCCATCCTTCGAAGCAACTCATCACGGAGAGACGCAATCTGACGGTCAACGGTCTCCTGGACTTGGGCCGATGACTGCAAGGCCTGTGGAGAATACGCACTTGCTGTGAAGGCCCTAGATGACTGCGTCGCAACAAGGGTGCCATAGGATCCCGTATCGTAGTATGTACCCCTCTGGAGACCACCAGTGACGGTCACCTACAGCTCATCCAACGACGGAGTTGGAGAGGGCTGCGAGGAAGTACCTGCCTCTCCCGCTGTAGGTGCACTAGCAGTCGCCCGCTCTCACGCAGTCTAGGATACTCGGCCTAGAAAAGTTTGGATACTCGATAATTGCTTAAGTTATATTAAAATTAACACAAAGTAAAGTAATACTTACATAGGTCTGCGAGGCCCTCTCATCAATGAGATTCCAGCCCTTTCGATGGGTGGCCAGGAAGACGGTCACCATGTTTGTATCCTCACCCCTCTATTCCTGTTAAAAATATATTATTTAGTACTAAAATTAAATATTTTATCCTACTACCATTTTATCGTACTTATATTAAAATAGTATATCTAAAATAAAAAATATACTAAACGACGAAAATATTCCGTCATCGGAATTGAGCCAACATACCACTTTGCTGACTTCTGCCTAGCCGCCTTTGTCATGACCCGCAACCAGAATTTGGACATAGGTCGTGGGTACGTCCAGCCTACATCGCAGCATCGGCGGTAGAATGCTCTCTAGGTCTCAATACTACTAAACATAACTTACAAGATAATATGTCAATAATCTCAACTCTATAAGAAGAACAATGAATAATGCGTTGATCAACAATTAATAATATACTCAATCACAATAACTATAGGAAGTAAATGGCACGATAAGATATAAAGATAAGGAAGTACTGATATAAGTCAAGAACAATAACTCAAATACAACAGTAATTTAAAGTCTATCTAGCCCAACATAAATAGTCTCAATAATATTACAATCCAAGTCTTAAGTTTAGAACAAATAAATACATAGATATCTAGACCAAGAAGCTGTCTAAACGACTACGGGTGGTGTCTCCTCTAAGGAGAGTGACTCCTCTAAAATCTCTGGTATGTAGTCACCCTCTACTCCTGGGCCATAGTGAGTAGGACAAAAGTCCTCAAGGTCCTCTGAAAAATATTATCCAGTAAGGATTGGAGCGAAGCACAAGCACTAAACAATAGTTTTATTTATATTGACAAAAACTATAAAGCAGTGTAAAAAAATACATGATGAGGAAAATAATGGAAATAAGGAATAATGGAGAATATGTAATCAGCAATAGTCTAACTAGCAATAAACATAAATATATGAATGCTAGAATAAGTGAAATAGAATAAAAAATAGAAATTCTAGCTAAGTGTTTAAAATATCAGTTTACTATGTGATCGGCTTGGGACGAGATCAAGCTTGTTATATATGATTGGCTATGATATATGTGAGGTCAGGCTAACCATCTGGTTAGCTATGATGCGAGAAATAGTCAGGCTAATCATATATAACAGGCTATGAGGCATGTAAATAGTCAGGCTACACCCAACGTGATATGTGGGGTGAGCTATAATGCATGTAAAGTAGGGTATGATCACATAATATGCTAATATTTTCCCGTCCCCAGCTAGCACGATGGACCCCAATCATGACTCCTCATGACATGTATCTATGATGCTAACCCGTGTATCCATAGTGTCAGAATCAAGTATACTTTACAACTAGAATCATAGAAATAATTAACATAATAAAAACTATCAGAGAATGTACTCGCCTGTGGTCCTGAGCAAGGTGTAAGGATCGATGTCCAAGATGGGATCACAATGACCTAAATATAAAAATACCATTGTTAAGAGGTGTTGAAAAGATACACATGTATACCAAATTCTATTTTAGGCATTTGTGTTGTTTCTAGGTCACTTGGTCTCTTACTAGGCTAATCATAGGGTATACTAGACTATACTAGTTAATATTAACTATATTAAGTACTGTTAGTATATATAATTACTTATATAGTAATCTCTATGCTAACTAACATATTTATATACCAATACATCATATTATACATATCCATATAATACATATATATTATACTACACTTAGCTAATAGTCTAACTTAGTAGGTATATACATATATCTAACTATTTAAAGAACAAGTAACTGTATACCTAATTATCTAACTATTAGCTAACTGCTTACTCATAGATACACTGGACTTAACTCACTGATACACTAATTTACTACACTAACCTACTAACATTAAGTTTAACCAAACTCAGTTCAACTCAGCAATACCCACATAATTACCCAACTGACACCAAGTGTCCAAACTGAACTGAAACTAAATATGCCAAAAAAGTAACATAAAATATGCACATAGAGGCATCATACCAAACTCCTATGCTTTGCCCTATAGAGTCAACACACCGGCAAACCTTATAATGAAATCTGCAATAGATGCAAGTAGGTAACTTAAAAACCAACTGACACCAAGTCTCCCAAGAACCCTTGGCTGTGCACTAACTGCACTTCCACACCCTGCTGCTATTGTTCTTGATACAGAGCTGATACTACTGCACGAGCCCTTGCTGTGCATCCCCTTGCCACTGTGCTCGACTGTACATCCTTCAGCATTAGCCCGAGCCTCTCTCACACTGCTTAACTGCCTGAGTTCCTTCACTCGACTACTCACTCACTCACTGACACTCACACGCACACAAGCACAAACACATACATAATGCACACACAGACATATATATACCTATATACATATGATCACCCACTCATAAATACACTAACTAGACTCACTGATACTAATACACTACTCGAATGATACACAAGTATCAGTGCCACCCACAGATGCAAACTACACCATAGTGTCTCATTCAGTGCCACCCACAGATGCACTAACTACATATACCCTAACCTGGGTACACACACTCACTCACTAAATTGTACACATACTAAACTCAGGAACTTCACTGATACTCACTTGGTATCACACCCCCAATTCTAGTTTTCCCCCATCAGTGTAGTGCACTGACTGCACTCGAATTCTGCCTAACTTAATACCTTAACTATAACTTATACCCTCACTAATAACTCTACTGTCAGTGCATCATTACTTGACACACAAACATGACACCAGGATACTCCAACTTAAAATTGCCTTGAGTATAACTTAATGCCAACTGCAACTTACATTTTAGTGCTCATCCCCTTCACTCCCTAATACCTGAGAATTTTACCCAAGTCCTAAGTTAGATAACACACTCAACTGAAACTTACCCGACTATAAGCAAAACTCCTACTACATATGAACCAAACACCATTGATTTCCCTTTAACACTAACTAATACACTATACAAACACTATCATACACACACACACATCCTCACTCACTCGACTGATATACTAAAACTACACTGATACTACTCACCACTGGTACACTGATACATGAACATGAGTGATACATTGAAGTATCACTGCCACTCCTCCCACTTACAGAACTCAGGAACTTTATTCCCAACTACACTAACACAGTGTCACAGTGCCTGAGAAAAATCTGATACTCACATAAACCCACTGATGATACACTGAAACACAGGAGCTTCACTGCTCACTCATGAACTGAGTTTTCAGTGCACAGATTTCCTCAAAACACAGTCCCCCATCTATCAAAGTGGATACACACCACAGTGTCACGACTGCACAGTGACATATGGAATCACGATACTCCAATGTCAGTCCCATGCCCATATATATCTACATATATACATCAATACCTATACATATGTATGTACACACGTTCATATATATATACATATATATATATATATATATACATATATATATATATATCAAAATGCATAAATATAGACCATATAAGTAGGCATTTCTTCCTACTAAATATTTTATCAAACACCTAGTGTGCAAAATCTGGGATACACATGATACCCTATGAATACTCATGCATACACACCAAATAACAATCAAAACATATACGTATACTCTATAAATATACATATATATATAATATATATAATTAGGGTTACAAAAATTAGGGAAAAATGCGTCATTGGATCACAAAACCCCCAAATACACCTATGACACCATGGAGAATCACCAAGAAACCAATAGAGACTCATGCTCTCCCTTAATAGTCATCCCTAAATTAATGGGTGGGCTCTTAATGGCCAAAAAACTGATTAAAACAGAATTAAATGAGAGTTTTCTAGATTTTTACCTTTTGGGAGATGAATTTCCAATGTAGCTTCCTCTTCTCCAAGTCTTCTTGTGCCCAAGAATCTAGGTCTCCTTGAATGAGGAAAGAATGAGGGATTGAGACTTAAAAATTTTGAAATTTGTGGAGGGAAGAATATTTTTTCTTGGAGGCTATTTCTAGGGTTTCTTCATGTAATGATGAGGGGCCTTGAGGGAGGCTCTCTCTAGATATATAGGGTCGGCCATAGGGTTAGGGTTAGGGTTTCTAATGTACAAAGTCTTTTTTGTCCTCCATGGCTTGTTATGAAGAACTATTTAATTAAGAGGTTTAGTCATGTGAGGGATTTCACTAAATGCTAATTAATAGATTAGGGATTTGTCTAGTGGGTTTTTAGGTCTAGTCCACTAACCCAGGTTATTTATGAATACAATATAATATATATTACATATCATGCAATTATTAATATAATAAATAAATATGATAAATGACAATAAAGCCCCTATTCTAGAAATATGGTAGTGACAGCCTTGGCCTTCGCAGACCTTTCCTTGTACCTTAGATCATCGAATCTAGCCCTCATCGAAGTCCACTGCTTAGGCGTGATCCAACCTTGGATAGGTTTTCCTTCATGATCATGAGTCTTCTGGTCGTCTAGAGCATTACGGATCAGCTTGGCGGCAACGGCAGAAAACATCTGCTCAATCAACTCGGCCAGGTAAGGTGGATAGAAATGCGTTTGCTACATTAAGTAATTTATTAAGTTATATAATATGCATAAATTAGATGATTGATATAATATACTTTTACCTTGAAGTGCACAAACCAGAATGCCTTTCTCTTCTCCGGAGCATCAGAAAGAGGCCCAGGCGTCTCTGTACCGACGAGGGACGATATCTATACAGAGATAATTACCATAGTTGTTCCTCAGAAAGAGGCCCAGGCGTCTCTGTACCGACGAGGGACGATATCTATACAGAGATAATTATTTTTATCGAAAAAGTTAATATATGATGAATAAAGAAATATACGATATATATATGATGCTAAATTATCTAATTGACTTACTTTATACCGTCGGTCCAAATCTCTGTCCTCGTCTTCTCCGGAGGTGCACATGGAGGATCTAGCTGATGTTGGGACGACGTCGGCTTGACCTCCTCCATATGCTCATCTATTTCCATGGTTCTGTCAATAGAAGGAACGCTCGATGAGGGAGTACTATCAGGCCTGGAACTACCCGTCCCAGGAGTGCTGCCATGTAGCATCGTTGCAATCGGAGATATAACTGGTCGATATACTGGAGTACTAGGCACCGAGGATCCAGAACCAACAGTAGGCAGTACCGGAGTAGCACTCCGTCTACCTCGGGACCTGCCAAACGCTCCGCGTCGTCCTGTCATACCTGATAACAACATATGATGAATAAAGAAATAAAAAAATATAGTATATTCTACAGTCAAACTGTTATGCGTATCTCACAGCATTCATAGAATTGTACAGTAAATAACTAGTGGTGTCACAAGTCTAAATGGATAGTATATTCTACAGTCAAAATATAATACATATCTTCGTCAAAATAGTACATTCTACAGTCAAAATATAGTACATTCTACAGGCAAAATATTTTATTTTCAATAATCTTCAGAAAATTTATCTTTTTCGCCTTCCTCGTCCTCATCTTCCTTTTCCTCCTCATATTTCCTTTCATCTACTTTGTCTTCGTCTTCTTCTTCGTCTTCGAATAATTCTACATCTTCTATATTATTAGTCGTGTAATGAGTAACTTCTGTTGAGTCCACATTTACAATATTTGTTACAAGAGTTAGCTCGTCCTTCTGATAAGCTATTTCGTCAAAGTCAAAGGTATTTCTAGCTTTAGTCTTGCATACTGCCTACCAATCTGACCTCGCTGTCCCCTGTCTAGGATAAGTTGTAAAGTACACGAGCTGAGCCTGACTTGATAGGATAAATAGTTCGTAGCCTTGATATCTACGCTTGTAGTTTATATCCACAAGACCATGCTTGTCAATTTTTTAACCTTGATCTTGAATCAGATCAAACCATTCATACTTGAATAGCACGATCTTAGCAGGTTCTGTGCCATAATTATATGTTAACTCTACAATCTCTCGTAAGATGCCAAAGAAATTATTGCCTAGATCGACGTCTTTGTAGTTCGAAGATTTGATACACAAACAACTATTTTTCGTAGAATCAAGATCCGGAGAGCTGTCTTTGATCGGAGTATTTGTTGACTTGAGCCTAAACCCATTCACATAGAAATTTGGCCATATTATAATGACAGTAATTGGTCCCTTGGCTAGAGTTCCAATAAATTCAGTCTCGGGTGTTATTAGATGATCGATCTAAATATCAAAGTAGAGATAGTAAGTTATTTATTGTGAAAGTGCATACAGAAAAAGTAATTACCAAGCTCCTTACATATACGCTCAACCAAGAAGGAAAATGGCATCACATTTCTTGTTCTACTTCTTTGTCTGTTATGTAGGTTCTAACCAACCTCATCTCATCATTATATGCGCAGAAAAATAATGAAGCAACCGCTGATTAGTAGCATAATAGTACCTTATACTATTATATTAAGATGACGTAAATGTGGACATATTAATTACTTACCCCTTTAGCTTCTCCATTTCATCCTCATCGCAATTAAGTAATATATACAACTGAGTAGCCCTTATCTCTTCGTCATTCAAATATCTCTTCTTTATTTTTTTCGAAGGCTTTCCGGACGCATTGAATACTTTCAGTAGTGCATCAGTAGACTCCTGATATCCGTCGTCATTTCTCGAAGCTCTCGTTCTATAAGTAGCAATATGAGGTTTGAAATACGTCGAGCAAAAGTTTGTAATCTCCTCGAGAACATAAGCTTCATAAATAGAGCCCTCAACCCGTGCCTTATTTTTTACCTTTCTCTTTAGGTGATTTAGATACCATTAGAAGGGGTACATCCATCGATAACTGACATGACCACCAACACGTGCCTCATAGGGAAGATGAATTGGCAATTGATCCATAGAGTCAAAGAATCCAGAAGAAAATACCTTCTCGAGCTTGTACAGTGTTAACGCAATGTCCTTCTCTTGCTTTTTTAGACGATTGATGAGCAACTTAGTAGAACAAAGATCTCTAAAGAATATGCTGAGCCCTGTCAATGGATCCCAAATGACTCGCGGTAAGAATTCTCGAATTATAAATTAACCTCTCTATGAATACGTGACAATCATGGCTCTTCATACCCGCCAGTTTGTTATCCTTGAGGTCGACGAATATTCTCAAGTTTGACACGTACCCATCTAAAAATTTTAGACCATGAATCTATGTCACGCCCCAGTTCTAAACATAAGGAACTGAGCCACGTGACAAAGGCCAGCAGCATACTTCGGTGGGCATCCCAATCTAATAGACCCGACGGAGTGCACCTAAGCTGTGAAGTACAATGATAAAACCCAGCACATAATACATAAATAGTGAAACTAAATCTCATCCACAGGCAATAGATATAAGAGCACATAGAGGTAATCATAACTACTAATGTACAGAAGGGAAATGTCACGACAAATGTATCATAGTACAAGTACTAGAAAGTCATACCCGAACAAACCCGCTAGTACAAATACTGAAATAAAAGTAAGCAATAAGATAACTAGGAACGGTATCTGAAATCTAGATAGTAATACCGTCCCAGGGATAATGTCACTACCAGAGATCAGACGAAGTCCTCGGGTATGATCTCGTCCTCTACAATGGGTCCTACTACTGGATATGCACCCGGTCCGTACTCCTCCGGGTAATCCACCTCCCCTAAGCCTGGAAGGGAACCAAGTCCTCAGAGGGACGTAACAAGGTACAAAAATACAGCATGCCGAGAATAACAGAAAGAACCAAGTATAATGCCGGTGTAATCTAGCATAACCACCTAAGTGAGACACAGTTTAAAGATAATATTTGACGCGTGGGCTATCCAAAATAAAACTGTAGCTCCGGACACGAAAACACACGGGACGTACCGCAGCTCCGGGCAAAGAGTCACACGGGTGATACCACTAATCCAGATATAGAAATACTACAAAAATAGAACATATACATATATATAGCGCGTGCAGAGGAGCCCAAACGTCTAGTAACTGTCTTCCCCTTTCCAAGTGGTCAACGATTGTGCGCTAAACCTGAACCTCTATCTAGTGGTCTCGTCATACTGAAGTAACTATCAACCAACGCGACCCTAAGGTCTTCCTAAATTTCGGTCATGCTGTTAGTATTAGGATACAGGAAATTTGGCACGATGACAGTGTATGGATGTGTCCAAGGGTTATGATATACATAGGTACGTACATCAAGGTATTACGGAACATCTATCACTCGTTACTAGACGTTACCGACGAACGTCTGCACCCGGTTGTGACCCAGATACGAAGCAACGATTCTAATCAAATACGCGTATAATGCATATAATAAATCAATAAATATCTGGTAATTGAAATATAGGGTGGCAAGGTACACCTGCCTGGATCCGGATGCTAAAGATGTGGCTCCGGTACAACGTCCAAGTCCGCGGGTCACGCAGTACCTAGAGACGAGTTATAAGATCTATCAATAAATTATTACGAGGCTAAAATAAGAGTTGACACACGTCTAACATATGTTTCAATCTTAGTTACAAGTCACATAGACACTAAGCTAGAGGGTAGACCACGGTTGACTAAAGGTACGTTACGTTTGTTACAATCAATCACATATATAATATCACCAAACAAATCCTCAATCCCACTATATTTATCGTGGTGTTTTCAATAGTTCAAGTATGTTCATTCCTCAGATTTCACCCTGGTCTTCACAGACGTTACCATACACGTTTACACATATCATCCTCAAACAAAATAATTATCCTCGAGTAAATTAATAATTTATTTATTAAACCTCATAAATATCATTTTATTATTCAAACACTCTCTCCCAGATACATAGCTCAAAGATACATATTTATATTCCTCAAACGAATTCATCAGTAGTACTCAAATTCTCAACCAATAAACAACCTAATGATATCACACACCATTTCATATTTATTTAACATGCTCCTTGATAATAATTAATGCTTAATATCACAACATCATTCTACGATAATTAAATTTGCACCTCAATAATATTCAATGTTCTTAATATCGCAACATCATTCCACAACCATTTAAAATGCTCATCATTAATAAACAATATGCATAAATTAAAT
The DNA here is from genome assembly GCA_036927795.1 of Iris macrosiphon. Classification (NCBI taxonomy): domain Eukaryota; kingdom Viridiplantae; phylum Streptophyta; class Magnoliopsida; order Asparagales; family Iridaceae; genus Iris; species Iris macrosiphon. Next base: position 61,379,859 of record JAYESA010000017.1, on the reverse strand, counting down.
AAGATACCCTAAAATCCCATACCTAGCATTCATAAACCCTATACTTAATCTATATCATCCACAACCATCAAGTGCATATTATAACATGTAGTAAACCTAAAATCTCATATAGCATATATGTAATCCTAACTAAATCTATGTCACACTTAAACCCTAAACTCATGCCTAAGTATAACCCTAACTAAGTTATATATAACCCAAATATTATATATCACTATACTACAAGGAGAGGGGGAGAAGCTCACCTTGGCGGCGTCACGGTAGCACGTCGGGGTGGTTGCTGCGGTGGCTACATGCCGAAGCGGGAGGTCATGGTGGTGTGGGTGTTGATGGTGATGGTGATGGTGATGATGATGATGGTGATGGTGTTGATGGTGAAGGTGATGATGGTGATGGTGATGATGATGATGATGATGATGATGATGATGATATGGATGTTGATGCTAATGATGATGATGATGAGGATGGTAATGATCTGAGGGGGAGAAGGTGATGGAGGAGGTGAACGGGGTGTTGTGTGTTTTGCATAGGCTTAATTAATTAGGTATTGGGTTAAATTAGCGTTAAGTTAGGATTAGTCAAAGTTGGTATCCCCAATTTAATTAAAATAAAATATTATGTGCTCTTAAATTAAATGGGGGCACATAGGGTCTCAATTTGGAGTGACACAAAGGTTATGAAAGGTGTAGGCTTGGACCCTTTAATTGGTCCGGCTAAATGGGTTAAGTTGTTGTCTCAAAATTGATGGCAACGACACAGGTACGCGACACAGGATTAAATAATGGATTTCGGATACGAAAAGTTATGCAATTAAATTAGAGCACAAGAAATTATGATTTTGAGTGACGAAAAAGTCCAACACCTAAGTTGGCTTGTCAAGTCAAGTGTGCAACACTTAGTTGGAAATTATGGGCTAATGTTGGGCTCCGAATATTACAACAATAGTAGGGTGCACCAAGGGTTAAATTTACTGAATTAAACAACTGCAACTAATTTCTAAACCTCAATTACTATGACGCTACAATAATATTTCTAACTAAATCTGATCTACCTAAATTAAAATTTTGAGGGGGTTTACATCCTTCCCAACTTAGAATTTTTTTTCTCCAAAATTAAAAGTAAAGCACGAATAATAGCTATGAGAAATTAAAAGTAGACGGGTAATCAAATGCAGTACGTAAAGTCGTACCTCGGTCCTCAAATAAATACAAAAAACGCTATCGAATGGAATCCTCGTGCTCCCAGGTAGACTCGCCTAGCGAATGTTGCTTCCATGCAACCCTGACCAGTCGAATAGTCTGACCCCTCAAAGTCTTCTCACTGCGATCGAGTATTCCCACTGGCTGCTCTGCATAAGATAAACTAGGCCCGACTATAATCTCTGAATGATCAAGCACGTGGCTAGGGTCTGCCACATACCTCCCTAACTGCGATACATAAAATACGTCATGCACTCCTTCTAATAATGGAGGCAATGCAAGATGATAAGCCACTTTACCAAGTCATTCCAAGATGTCAAAAGGCCTGATGTACCTCGGACTCAGCTTGCCTCTGCCTCCAAATCTGATGGTACCACGAGTAGGCGATATCTTAAAAAATACATGATCACCCTCCTTGAACTCTAAAGTTCTGCGGTGCACATCTGCCTAATGCTTCTATCTGTCCTGTGCTACACGCAGTTGGCTTTGAATCTGCTTTACTTTTTCCACTGTTTGTGTCACCAACTCTGAACCAAGTATTTGACGCTCTTCCAAGTTACTCCAACATATCGGTGACCTACACTTCCTACCATACAGTGCCTCATAAGGTGCCATCTGTATGTTAGCCTGGTAGTTGTTATTATAGGAGAATTCTACCAAGTGTAGATGGTCCTCCCAAGATCCTCCAAAGTCGATCATGCACGCTCTCAACATATCCTCTAGTATCTGTATCGTGCGCTATGACTGGCCATCAGTCTGTGGATGATATGCAGTGCTGAAGTTGAGACGAGTTCCTAGACTCTCTGGCATACTCCGCCAAAAATATGACATAAATCTGGAATCATGATCCGATATGATGCTGACAGGCACTTCATATAGTCATACTATATGTCCCATATACATGTCATCTAATATCTCCATGGACTGCCAAACTCTGAAGGGCAAGAAATGTGCAGACTTTATGAGTCGGTCTACGATAACCCATGCTATATCGTTTCTTCTAGGACTCCTCGGGAATCCCGAGACAAAGTCCATGGTAATGTGTTCCCACTTCCACTCGGGAATAGAAAGCGGCTGCAATAGTCCTGCAGTCTTCTGATGTTCATCCTTGACTTGCTGACAGACTAAATATCTCACCACAAATCTTGTAATCTCTCTCTTCATCCCATGCTACCAGTAATATTATCTCAAATCTTGGTACATCTTCGTAAACCCGGAATGAATAGAATAAATTGAGCTATGAGCCTCAGTCATCAACTCCTGGCGTAGCTCGCCACTTGGAACGTATAGGCGATCTCCATACCTCAATGTTCTGTCTTCATGAATCCTAAGTCCCGTCTGCATGTCGGCCTCTGTCTTCTCTCACAGTCGTAAAAAACTCGCATCTGTAGGCAGAGCTGCCTTGATCCTCTCAACTAAAGTAGACTGAACCTTGAGACTAGCCATCTGTCCATCCATGCCTGGCAATATAATCTCAATCCTGAGCTCCTGAAGATCCTCTAACAATTACCGTTGAGTCGTCAAAAAGTATGCCATGGGCTTCCTGCTTAAGGCATCTGCTACTACATTCGCCTTGCCAGGGTGGTACTGTAACTCTATATCATAATCTGTCATCAACTCTAGCCATCATCTCTGTCTCATGTTGAGCTCCTTCTAAGGGTAGACATACTTCAGACTTTTATGATCTGTGTAAATCTCAACACGCTCTCTCTAAAGGTAGTGTCGCCATAGCTTTAGTGCAAATATCACTACATCTAAATCTAGATCATGCGTCAGATAGTTCTTCTCATGAACTCTCAGTTGTCTCGATACGTAGGCTATCACTTTGCCATATTGCATCAGTACACATCCTAATCTGCTCCCAGACGTATCACTATACACTATAAATCCTCCTGATCCTAAGGAAGTGTCAAAATTGGTGTTGATGTTAGACGCTTCTTCAGCTTATCGAAGGTCGTCTGACACTCCTCAGTCCAGATAAACTCCTCTCATTTATGCGTCAGTCGCATCATAGGCACAGCGATCCTTGAGAAGTTTTCCATGAACCTCCGATAATATCCGACAAGTCTGAGAAAACTTCTAATCTCTGTAACTGATGTAGGGGTAGGCAACGTCTCTACTACAACGATCTTCTCCGGGTCAACTGATAGTCCATCTTCGGTGATTATGTGTCCCAGGAACGGTACTCTATCCAAGCAGAACTCACACTTGCTGAGCTTGGCATACAGTCTCTCCTGCCTCAGCGTCTCCAACACGATCCTAAGATATCTCTTGTGCTCCTCCCGGCTCTTGGAATATACCAAGATGTCGTCGATAAATACTACCATAAACTTATCTAAGTACTGGTGGAAAAAATTGTTTATCAGACTCATAAATACTGCTGGTGCGTTGCTTAAACCAAACGGCATAACTTCAAACTCATAGTGCCCGTACTTTATCCAAAAAATCGTCTTCGGAATGTCCTCTCTCCGTACCTTAATCGGATGATAGCCAGATCTGAGAACGATCTTTGAGAATACACATGCGCCACTAAGCTGATCAAATAAATTATTGATACACGATAGTGGGTACTTGTTCTTTATCGTTATAACATTTAACGTCCTGTAATTGATACACAACTGTACTGTCCTATCCTTCTTCGGCACAAATAAGATGGGTGCTCCCCATAGAGAAATACTAGCCCAAATAAAACCCTTATCTAAGAGATCATCTACTTGGACTTTAAAATCAACTAACTCCTTCAGTTCTAGTCTGTAGACGGAGGAAGTAACTAGCTCGGCTCCTGGAGTCAACTCTATAGTGAACTCTATCTCTCTGTCAGGTAGCAGGCCTGGAAGATCCTCTGGGAACACATCCTCAAACTCTGATATAAAGGGAGGGTATATCGGTTCACCTTCTGTAATATGTGTCGCTAAGGTAGGTTGGACACCATGCTCTCGGGCTCTCCGAAGAAACCCAAACTCAGGGTAATCTAGGGGTCTAAATATGATGCAACCACGACGGCAATCTAGCGTTATGTGGTATTGGCTCAACCAATCCATGCCTAAGACAATGTCATAGTCCGGCATAGAGAAGACCAAAAATCGGGCACGCATCTCTCGCCCGCAAACAACTACTGAACATGATCTACAAGTGTCGCTAACTGGTACTATTCCACCTCCCGTAAGAATCCTCTTGATCTTCGAAAGGGGTGCAGTTGCTATTCTATGGGTGGCCACGAAACTAGTAGCTATGAAAGAGTGTGTGGCACCAGAATCAAATAATGCTACTACTGGTAATAAAACTACTAAGATAGTACCTGTGATCACTTCTCCGGCTGTCTCCGTCTCTTCTATAGTCATCGCATAGGCCTGACTATGTCTTGGTGCTGGTGCCCTCGGCAGATGTCGAGCCTGCTGGAATTGATCTACCTGTGTGGCCAAGGGTGGCCTCCTCTGATTTCCTCTTGGTGCTGGTGGTCGCAGTGCTCCAGCTCCTGCGTAAGGCGACCTCGGTCCGGGAGGCTGCTGATAAGGCCTCGGTGCTGGAAAGGCTGGCCGATGAACCATCTGTACTGGAGCCTTCTGGTCTGGGCAATCTCGGACTGTATGCTGGTCTGACCCACATCTCAGACAAGTGCCTAGCCTCCATCGACAGTCCCTCAATAAATGTCCCTTCTTGCCGCAGTAATGGCATATGGGAATCACTGCTCCTGCAGGTATGCTGCTCTCTGCTATTGCTGCTGTACCAGTGGATGCTTCGTAGGTCCTCCCTGTGGGGCTCGAACTGAGGATGATGATGCACATAAGCGCTTCAGGCTGGCCTCCATCTTGTTGATGCGGTCCTGGCATCATGCTACTAATAACACCTCGGAGTAGAAGGTGGGGGCTATAGACCCGATAAATCTCTGTATCTCAAAACTCAGGCCCTCATAGAACTTCTCGGCCTTCATCTCCTCGGTCGGGATCAGGTACGATGCAAATCTGCTCAGGCGAAGGAACTCTGCATTGTATTCCTCTATAGTCATACTGCCCTGCCTGAGGTTCTGGAATCTATCCCGAAGTTCTGCTCGGGCAGTGGAAGGTATGTACATCTCCTGGAAGAGCCTAAAGAACTCCTTCTATGTGAGCCAATCAGGTCCCGAACGCTTCTCCTCGGAGAGCCACCAGTGATGAACGTTGCCAGTAAGCTGTATCCTGACGGCAGTCATCCATCTGTGCCACGGTAGGTCGGTGGCCTACAGTTGGTGTTGAATGATGGTGAGCCATGCATGAACCTCCGTCGGCTCTTTCATGCTAGCAAAAGGTAGTGGTATCATATGATGGAAGTTTATGACAGACCCCATCGTCGACTGGTGTGCTGGTGGTGATGCCTGTCCCAAGGCCGTCATAATACTCTTCCTCAAGGTCTCAGCCTGGCGCTGCTGGGCCTGCTACTGAGCCTGCTACTAGACCTGTTGTTGGGCCTGCATCATCGTGTAGACCATATAAAACATCTTAGGCCCATCCATGGTTTGCCCTGTTGGGAAAGGCATGTAGGGCATATGTGGAGGTAATGGAGGTGGTGGGGGCAACTGCTGCTCCTCCTGTCTCGGGGTCCTCTGGTCCTCATGACCTGCCTGATGCGGAGTCTGGTGCCCGTCCGAAGGCACTTTTGGCTGCCCAGATGACTGTCCCTGGGGAGTTGGAGTCAACAGAAGAATATGCCCTAGTTCCGGTTCCCTGGATGATCATGCGTCATGGGGGATATCGCCCTACTGTGCGATACGTCCGCTACGGAGATTCATAACTCTGAAAAGAAGTCATGATTAAGATCAGCGTTGAGAAATTTAAATAAGATACAAATTGGCAAAAGAAATCAAAATAGAGGTGTCAAGTAAAGGACTCAAACATGTAGATGAGATTTCTAATATCTATTCCTAATTTGCAGACTCGTTTGGCACAGTCAGGTGACCAAGACGATTTAAATTGGACCTGCATGGGCCACCACAAAAATCTTATCATGCCCCAGTTCCAAATATAAGGAACTGAGCCACGTGGCAATGCCCAGCAGTATACTTCAGCGGGCATCCCAATCTAATGGACCCGACAGAGTGCACCTAAGCTGTGAAGTACAATGATAAAACCCAACACATAACACATAAAAAGTGAAACTAAATCTCATCCATAGGCAACAGATATAAGAGCACATAGAGATAATCAAAAATACTAATATACAGAAGAGAAATGTCAAGAGAAATATATCATAGTACAAATACTAGAAAAGTCACACGGGAACAAACCCGCTAGTACAAATACTGGAATAAAAGTAAGCAATAAGATAACTAGGAACGGTATCTGAAAGCTAGATAGTAATAACGTCCTAGGGATAATGTCACTACCAGAGATCAGACGAAGTCCTCGGGGATGATCTCGTCTATCACGACCCACACCCGGTGTGAGGGTACAAGTCGGAAACAACGCCCAGCCTACGCCGCAGAGTCGCGGTAGAACGCTATCTGGGTAATCTATCTAACTATATAATGAGCCACCAATAATATCAATATACTCAATCACAGAACTAAGATAGAAATGAGCACAAATTAGATAAAAGAATAGAAAAGTCACATACAACTCATGAGTCAAAAATAATACATCAATGAGTCTGAAAGAATACTAACAATAAGATGGAGACAAATCCAGTACAAAGAATACTAAGAAGCTACTAAACTCGGGTCAACTGTCTCAGTTGGGATAAGTCCCTCCTGAGCCAGGGTCTCTGACTCTAAACCCACAACATCCTGAGGTCCATAATGTGTAGGGTACCAGTCCTCAGTGTCATCTGGGAAAAATATATCCAGTCAGGAAAGGAGCAGAGTACATCTCTAATAGCAGTTCTAATCCATGATAAAAACTATGTAACAGTAAATAGATGTAAATATACAACATGCACAATAGATACAAGAGATACATAATAAGGAAATACTGGAATAAATACAAGGATGAACAATATGACAATGAACAAGAATACTAATATCTAAGTGTGTGAGTACTAGCTTTAACATGTGATCAGCTTGGGAACTTGCACAAGAGTATAATGGCCTGGATGATCATACGTGCAGTGTATGATCAACACTCACAAGGAACAAGATATGCACAAGGAGGGTATGATCACATATCTATACTAAAATACTCCCCACCCCGACTGGTATAGTAGATCCAACCATGGTATGCTATGGCACAGGATTCTTTAGGAAGATAACAAATCTCCCCGAGAACCAGTGTCTGTACATGCACAAGATAATCAATGAAACAAGACTTGTATAAGATATACCATATACAAGGAATAACATCTTATGACGAGATCCGGATATACCAATCCGTGTAACCATTATATCAAGAAACATGAATATCTACACTAGATAAAATGAACATAGAGGATATCATAAACGAGAAACTAGCAGAGAATGTACTCGCCTGAAGTCCAATGAATAGTCTAACAGATGTCTGATACGGTGCGTCGAAGACCTAGATAAGGAATACACATTAATACAAGGTTCCAGGAAGAAAATAAGTTAAACTAGTCAACTTCTATGTCAACAAGTCAATTCTAAGTCAAAAGTCAAACTAAGTCAACTCTAAGCCAAACTATGGTCAACCATGGTCAAACACCTATTTCTAGGTTGAAAAAATATACACAAAGTGTAAACCCCCTTGACCAAAAATTAAATTTAATTAACTTAGATAAAGAGATTAGGGTTATTTTGGTGCTAATTAGAATTTATTATACAGAGTATTAAATAATTGTGCAGTGTTTATATTACTTAGGACAACTTACCGTTGTCCCGATATTTAGGACACTACACTAGCTATTACCCTAAAACAAATTCCATACACTTTGCCTAGATATGCCAACCTACCATAATGACCTTCGTGTAACTCACAGATACTCATTTTTGTGCCTGATTTTAGTCACACAAAAGTCATTACAAACGTTTGTACATAAATTTAATTAATTGCATATTTACGTTCGTTGTCCGTTCCAATCGAGATTGAGACCCAACCTCAACCCGTTTTGACCAACCCCAATTATGACATTAGTATACTCTAAGCCTACCACGCCCATGACGCTTGTGCCCACCCAATTTAGACCCCCTGTATTTTTAAATTAATTTAGGAACACCCGATGCATTAATTGTAATTAAATTAATGTAGTGACCCAACCTCACTCAAATTAGACCCAACCCCAACCCAAACCCACACACAGCCACAAGTCTCATACTAAACACCATACACCATTCTAGTCCACTACAAAATACCAAACATGGTATTTTGTCACATCAAATTCTCAATTCCAGATATTGTGCAATTTTCTAATTGTTCAGGGGCTTTTATGCAATTTATCAATGAGGTGCCCCCCTCTCATTGGCCCAACCACATGAAGAAGAGATCTCTCTTCCTTTGACAGGTCACCAGATAATTTCCCCCCATTTTTATGTACTTCACACCATTTTTGGAGGACACATCCTAACCCTACAATTCAAACACATTAAATCCTAACCGCATGTGCAACATTTGGAGGCCCTCACACAACCCTAGAAAACTACCCAGCCGACCCTAATCCCAAGGCACCCCCCTCTCTCTCACCTACAAATACTACATGTCACATCACCTAAAAACTACACAAAAACCCAAAATACTAAGCTAAACCCTAGAATTCCTAAACCCAAACAAACCCGGCCACCACCCTACCCGACTTCCCGCAGCCCTCCTCCGGCCAGCCACAGCCTCCGGCCACCCCTGTGACTGTCCCCCTCCGACCAGCTCCCACCCCACTAACTTCAGCCACCACCCCCAGCCACTGCTCCGCCTACAGCCGCCTCCAACACCACCGTCCTCACCAACAACCAACTCCCCCACTGCCCGAGCCGACCACCCGATGCCCCGACTCTCCTACCCCGGCCACCCCAGTCCACCACCACCACCTTGGCCACCACCCTCAGTGACTCTACCACTTTCTCCACCAATACCACCACCCCCTCGGCCGCCGTAACCACCGCCACAACCCCCACAACACCCCGACTTCCCCCTCCCGACCACAGCACCACACCCCCCCCGACCTCTCTAAACCACCACCACCGCCACCACCGCCACTACCACCTTCGCCATCACCTCCACCGCCGCCCTGCCACCCTAAGCCGCCGCCACTGCCACCACAGCCGCCGCTGTAGCTGCCGCAGCAGCTGCTGCACTGTCGACTGCTGCTGTTGCTGTCAACTCCCCCCCCACCCGCGTGCCGGAGCTCCGTCCGGCCACCCTCGCCGGCGACGACCCGTCCGGCGGACCCACCTCGACCCCTCTTGCACCTAGGTATAAATTTTACATACGAATACAGTACAATATATAGTATATTTGTAATGCATTGGTTTTATACTAATAAACTTATATTATTTTTAGTATTGTGTATATACTATTAAATATATATTCCGTTTTGGTATTATTATGTATATACTCTATATAAATATCCTGTATTCTGGGTGTGTATATATATATATATATATATATATATATATATATATATATATATATATATATATATATATATATATATATATATATATATATATATATATATGTATTTCGTATACATATAGCATATACTATATATATGCATTTAAATACTTTATATATATATTAATATCTATTATGTGTATGTATATATATATATATATATATATATATATATATATATATATATATATATATATATATATATATATATATATATATATATATATATATATATATATATATATATATATATATATATATATATATATATATATATATATATATTTGGTGTATATATATATAAATATACATTTTATGTATTGGTATATTATATATTTATTATATGTTGTGTATATATATAAATATATATATTTGGTGTATTTATTATTTTGTGTATATATATAAATATATATATATATATTTGTGTGTGTATATATATATATATATATATATATATATATATATATATATATACTTTATGTATTAGTATATTGGTAGTGTGTATTAAATAAATATGTGTATATATATGTATATAAATATATACATACTTGTGTGTATTAATATACTATATATATTAGTAAATTTTTCATTATGTGTATATACATATAAAATGTTATTTAAAAATATGTAAATATATATGACTATGTATTAAATTATATATATGGTATTATGTATTTTAAATATGTAAATATATTTAATGAATATGTGTATGTACATATTTATTGGTAATATATATAGATGCTATTTTAAAATATACTATTAAACATACGTATTTTTATGTTTAAATATGTATTTATGTACAATGTATATATGTTATATGTTATTAATATATTAGGTATTTATTTAATGTATTATATGTATTATATGTATCTATGTACGTATTAGGGTATCGTTGTATTTATATATAAATACTTATATAATGTAATTACGTATTGATGTGTTGGTACTTATATATATATGTATATATGTACATATGTCTAAATGTAGTTGTATATATAAGTATGTATGTTATTAAATTATCTATTGTATATATATGTATATGTGTTAGGTATGTATACTTGTACTATGTTAACATAGGTAATTAAGCATGGTGTAAATTAGTAATTTATAATTTTGGGTTATCTGTTCGTAGGCATCCGAGATGGTGCTACCTTGACTACTGGTTCCGGAGCATTGCTTGTGCACACCAGAGTTCCAGGCAAGTATACCTTGCCTTGTTGTTACTGTTTAAATTCGGATGTTAACTAGTTGCATATTTTATTGTTTCAATATTAACTGTGCGCGTCCGAGAAGACTCGGGTGCAGTCAACGAAGGCGTTGACGTTAGGACTTGTGTCAGACCTATTATCTAGTAGACCCACCTCAAGTTGAGGAGTTATCAATGTGACTTCCCAGGCCTTGACACGTATCTTAACACGTCACAGAGTGAGTTCATGTAGGGACGCGTGCTTCATGATCGACTGGCCATCAGCATGAGCAGCACGTGTGATGGCATTTAGCTTAGTTGTTTATTTCCGTAGCGTCTTGCATCAAAGTATGAGATGTCCACGTCGCATTCGCGACTTGTACATTGATATTGGGCGGGGAAGATAATTAGTAGGCGTATGGGTCAGACATTTGGCCGCCGTAGTTTCAGAGTAAACTACGGGGCCGTGAGCCTCATTGTTACCCGGTTATGGGCCATGTGTTACCCGGATATGGATTCAGGTTCCCGGTTATGGGCGTATATGCTTGTCTATACATCCAGTAGAGGTTACTAGCTGTGCGCTATCATGATCGGTGATGTAGTAAGCATATACTCCTGGCATTCAGTTTACAGCTAATGCCAGGTACTTAGCCTTTGGCTCGACGCTATGCTTTATACTTTCCACCTACCCATACGTACCAGGGTTGTCTTCAAAGTGCATTTTACTTAGCTGGTTAGATTACCCTTGAGTTTACACAGTATATACTTTATGGCATGCATTTTTGTATCTTATTACGTCCCTCTGAGGACCTGGTTCCCTTCCAGATCCGGACGAGCACTTGTACCCGACCATCTACGGAGCAGGAGTAGAGACAGGATTCCTGATTGAGGACTTCGAGGCATTTCCAGAGGAGTTTCCGTGACTTGAGTACGTAGCTATTTCGGACTAGAGTTTTCATATCTAGCTAGTTGATACTCTAGTCTAGTTATCTTACTTCTTTCTGCACTTTATTTTTATTTCTGTATTTCAGTGGGTTTGTCCCCATCAGACTATTTCAGATGTATTATGGATATTCAGACTCTTGTATTTGATTTACCAACATTTATTTCAGCATTATGATATTGTATTCTGTGGATGAGATTAGACATTACCTGCTATATATTAGCATATTAGACTTGTTAGTATTTTAGGACAGCGTAGCACGCTTCGATAGGATCCATTAAATTGGGATATCCTTTGGAGACGTGTCAGCTGGCCAATGCCATGTGGCATGGTCCCGTGTATTTTGTGATTGGGGCGTGACATGGTTTTAGTGGTGGCCCATGCAGGTCATGTTTATCCCTTGTGGTATGGTAACATGCCCAGCGAGCCTGCAATAGGATAGAAGTTAATAGATCTCATCCACTTTGATTTCTGCCTTTGAACCTCCTTCACTTTTTAGTGGTGGCACCAGGCTTCTCCTGACGATCGGATGAAACATCCGGAGGGCCAGACTTCTCAGACTGTCCCACAGCACTTCGAGGGCCAGACGTCTAGAGCTACGCCGATGCCTCGGTCTGAGAGACCGACATCTGAGGAGACTCCTACGACGCAGCCAGAGGCCCTATTGCCATCACCTTCATCGTTTCTACCACAGATGCCACATCCAGAGGAACAGCCACAGATGTTCCAACTCTTCCAAATTATGATGCAGGCTTAATGGCATCAAACCGAGACGTTGAGATAGAGTTTGATGGCAGTAATGGAGAGGACACCTGCCCCAGTACCCGTACCAGTACCTCCACCAGCTCAGACAGTTGGTACGGTATGATGGTTCCGCCAGATTGGCCCGAATACTTTTTCGGGCAGCGAGACCGCAGAAGAGATCTCTGATTGGGTTGCCAACACGGAGATGCTACTAGAGGCTTCTCAGCTACATCCAGACCATTGGATGACCGCAGTGAGGGCCCAACTAAAAGGCAATGCCCATCACTGGTGGGACTCCATAGAGCACAACGTAGGCAAGACGCAGACGTGGGACCAATTTTTAGAGTACTTCAATGTGAAGTATTTCTCGACTACGGTCAGGAATGCCCTCTACTCCCAATTCCTGCACCTGGAGCAAGGAAATCTGTCCGTAGACGCATATAACGCAGAGTTTAGTAGGCTTAGCCGATTTGGTGCCGCCTTGATACCCAACGACCTAGAGAAGGCCAGGAGATTCCATCATGGACTGACGTACGAGCTGCAGAGGTACACTACTACTCAGGCGAGGATCTCTTATGAGGAAGTTCTGTCAGAGGCCAGGATCCAGGAGGCTATTAGCAGAGGATCGAGATGTTCCAGCACGACTGCACCAGCCAGAGCTCAGCCCAGAGTAGGAGGACCGATTCGTCATCTAGGAGTGCAGACGCAACAGAAGATTGTACCATATCAACAGAGAGAGCTACCGACGTGTCACTTTTTCAGAAAGAAGGGACATGTCCAGAAAGATTACAGAAGAAGATTAGGACTGTGCCTGAGGTGTGGATCAACCCAACATCAAGCTCAGGAGTGTCCCAGTATAGCGATAGAGCCCGGCAGATAGTACAAACACCAGCCCTAGGTATGTCCGTAGCATTGCTTGATGATTTATAGCTTATTATGTGTTATTTTAATTTTGAGGACAAAATTCTTATAAGTTGGGTAGATTGTAAACCCCCTCGACCAAAAATTAAATTTAATTAACTTAGATAAAGAGATTAGGGTTATTTTGGTGCTAATTAGAATTTATTATACAGAGTATTAAATAATTGTGCAGTGTTTATATTACTTAGGACACCTTACCGTTGTCCCGATATTTAGGATACTACACTAGCTATTACCCTAAAACAAATTCATACACTTTGCCTAGATATGCCAACCTACCATAATGACCTTCGTGTAACTCACAGATACTCATTTTTGTGCCTGATTTTAGTCACACAAAAGTCATTACAAACGTCCGTACGTAAATTTAATTAATTGCATATTTACATTCGTTGTCCGTTCCAATCGAGATTGAGACCCAACCTCAACCCGTTTTGACCAACCCCAATTATGACATTAGTATACTCTAAGCCTACCACGCCCATGATGCTTGTGCCCACCCAATTTAGACCCTCTTTATTTTTAAATTAATTTAGGAACACCCGGTGCATTAATTGTAATTAAATTAATGTAGTGACCCAACCTCACTCAAATTAGACCCAACCCCAACCCTAATCCACATACACACCCACAAGCCTCATACTAAACACCAAATACTATTCTAGTCCACTACAAAACACTAAACATGGTATTTTGTCACATCAAATCCTCAATTCCAGATATTGTGCAATTTTCTAATTATTCAGGGCTTTTATGCAATTTAGCAAAGAGGTGCCCCCCTCTCATTGGCCCAACCACATGAAGAAGAGATCCCTTTGATAGGTCTACAAATAATTTCCCCCTATTTTCATGTACTTCACACTATTTTTGGAGGACACATCCTAACCCTATAATTCAAACATATTAAATCCTAGCCACATGTGCAACATATGGAGGCCCTCACACAACCCTAGAAAACTACCCAGCTGACCCTAATCCCAAGGCACCCCCCCTCTGTCTCACCTACAAATACTACATGTCACATCATCTAAAAACTACACAAAAACCCAAAATACTAAGCTAAAACCCTAGAATTCCTAAACCCAAACAAACCCGGCCACCACCCTACCCGACTTCCCGCAGCCCTCCTCCGTCCAACCACCGCCTCCAGCCACCCCCGCGACTCTCCCCGCCGACCAGTACCCACCCCACTACCTTCAGCCACCGCCCCGGCCACTGCTCCGCCTACAGCCGCCTCCAGCACCACCGTCCTCACCAACAACCAACTCCCCTACTGCCCGAGCCGACCACCCGATGCCCCGACTCTCCTACCCCGGTCACCCTAGTCCACCACCACCACCTTGGCCACCACCCTCAGCGTCTCCACCACCGTCTCCACCAACACCACTACCCCCTCGGTCGCCGCAACCACCGCCACAACCCCCACAGTACCCCGACTTCCCCCTCCCGACCACAGTACCACACCCCCCCGACCTCCCTAAATTACCACCACCGCCACCACAGGCCACCACCACCGCCACTACCACCTTCGCCATCACCTCCGTCGCCGCCCTGCAACCCTGAGCCGCCGCCACCGCCACCGCAGCCGCCGCTGCAGCTGCCGCAGCAGCTGCTGCACTGTCGACTGCTGTTGTTGCTGTCAACTCCCCCCCCCCGCGTGCCGGAGCTCCGTCCGGCCACCCTCGCCGGCGACGACCCATCCGGCGGACCCACCTCGACCCCTCATGCACCTAGGTATAAATTTTACATACGAATACAGTACAATACATAGTATATTTGTAATGCATTGGTTTGATACTAATAAACGTATATTATTTTTAGTATTGTGTACATACTATTAAATATATATTCTGTTTTGCTATTTTTATGTATATACTCTATATAAATATCCTGTATTCTGGGTGTATATAATAGATATATATATGTATTTCGTAAACATATAGTATATACTATATACCTGTATTTAAATACTTCATATATATTGATGAGAACATAAAATATCATATTTTTATTCCTTAATATATACTCATTTATGCTCATTTAATGTCTAAAGATACTCATTACTTTTATATTTTGATCTAGGATGCAATTGGAGTCACTAAAAGCAAAATGGAGCTAATTATCAATTCTGGACAGTTCTGACACCTTGTAGCAAAATAGTCATAACTTGCTCATCCGAAGTCCAATTGAGTTGATCCAAATTGATTCGGAAAGCTAAGTGATAGAGGCACAATTTTGCTGTTTTGAATTTTCCGATATTCTGGCTGCATCATGAACCAAATCACTCTTGAAGATTGAGTCAACTATGTTATGCACAAAAAGTGGAGCTGAAATAACCATTTCCCAACTTATTCAAATATTTTATTTTATTGTTTGGATTGTTGTAACTATTAGAGGATTTGTGGGAAGATATTGTGATCTTCAAACACTAATTTAGAGTCTATAAAAGGGATAGAGATCAGGAGGAAATGGGGAATAACACACAACTCTTCTTCCTCTTCTCCAATATTCTTTTGAAGTGTTCTTGAACATGTGGAGCTAAAAGTCTTGTTGGTCGAAGGAAACGGAAGCCTCGGAATGAATAAAAACTTATGAGATCTAATTTGTGTTTATATTTTTGATTTGTGCTTTAAGTATCGAATGTTTTCTTATGCATATTTCTATGATTATCTTGTTTAATGACTAGGATGCATACTAGTTTATTATTCATGACAATCTAATGCTAAATTAGATATCGAATCCGTAATTGTTCGATCCCTCTAATTTGTGAAGCAACCAAGATTTAATGAACTGCTTTGTTTTATTAGATCTTAGGAGGAAAATTTTTGACAAAATTAAATGCAACCGCGTGTGCTTGTGTTGTTTTGCTTCATCGATCTCATCGAGTTTAATACGCTACTAGATTAAACCTTTAGCGCTTGTCTGGGGTTATTTAGTAGTTAAGGTTAATTAGATCGCTTGTTTTTAATTAATTATGGCTGAAGGAGATAGGAAAATAATTCCAACGATGAATATTCAAAGTATGAATTAATATATACTTGCATCGATGATCAGTTTTAAGATTCCAATGGTGGATGTTGACTGAGACCAACATTTATTTCTTTGATTGTTTTAATACTTTAATTGTTTTTAGCTCTTCTTAATTTTCTTTTGATAAAAACTCTCCCCCAATATTATTTTACATAGCATAAAGATCAAACTAATTACTCTTCGTGGGAACGATCCTTACTCTCACTACTACATATTATTTCAAGAGTAAAGGTTTTATTTTTGGGTGCCTATGACAGCACGCCAAATTTTGGCGCCGTTGCCGGGGAGTAATTTTAGTTGATTTTTGTGCTTTTTGTGATCTTTATTTCGTTCTTGTGATCAAATAATTTTTTGCCTATTAGCAAAAAAAAAAAAATCGGTAACAGGAAATGGCGGCCAATTCTCAAATATTTGGCACTTGGCTAGATCTTCCATCTGGGCATGATGATGAGGTAAATGTTTCTTCCTTAGAACAACAAATTTCTTGTTTAACTTCTCTTGTTCGTCAGATGGTTGTAGGTAACATGAAAATAACAAAGGCTTGTAGGATTTGTCTAGTATCAGGGCATCCAACCGATATGTGTCCAACTCTCCAAGAGGAGTCCAATGAACAAGTGAATACGGAATGTGGTTTTTCTGGACTACCAGAAATGAAGTATGATTCCTATTCAGACACGTACAACATAGGATGGAGAGATCATTCCAATCTCACCTATGGGAGTCCAGAATTAAAACAACCCACAACTCTTCTTCCTCTTCTCCAATATTCTTTTGAAATTTTCTTGAACATGCGGAGCTAAAAGTCTTGTTGGTCGAAGGAAACGGAAGCCTCGGAATGAATAAAAACTTGTGAGATCTAATTTGTGTTTATATTTTTGATTTATGCTTTAAGTATCGAATGTTTTCTTATGCATATTTTTATGATTATCTTGTTTAATGACTAGGATGCATACTAGTTTATTATTCATGACAATCTAATGCTAAATTAGATATCGAATCCGTAATTATTCGATCCCTCTAATTTGTGAAGCAACCAAGATTTAATGAACTGCTTTGTTTTATCAGATCTTAGGAGGAAAATTTTTGACAAAATTAAATGCAACCGCGTGTGCTTGTGTTATTTTGCTTCATCGATCTCATCGAGTTTAATACGCTACTAGATTAAACCTTTAGCGCTTGTCTGGGGTTATTTAGTAGTTAAGGTTAATTAGATCGCTTGTTTTTAATTAATTATGGCTGAAGGAGATAGGAAAATAATTCCAACGATGAATATTCAAAGTATGAATTAATATATACTTGCATCGATGATCAGTTTTAAGATTCCAATGGTGGATGTTGACTGAGACCAACATTTATTTCTTTGATTGTTTTAATACTTTAATTGTTTTTAGCTCTTCTTAATTTTCTTTTGATCAAAAAACTCTCCCCCAATCTTATTTTACATAGCATAAAGATCAAACTAATTACTCTTCGTGGGAACGATCCTTACTCTCACTACTACATATTATTTCAAGAGTAAAGATTTTATTTTTGGGTGCCTACGACAGCACGCCATATATATATTAATATCTATTATGTGTAAATATATATATATATATATATATATATATATATATATATATATATATTTGGTGAATATATATAAATATACATTTTATGTATTGGTATATTATATATTTATTATATGTTGTGTATATATATAAATATATATATATATATATTTGGTGTATTTATTATTTTGTGTATATATATATAAATATATATATATATATATTGTGTATATAAATATATGTATATATATATATATATATATATATATATATATATATATATATATATATATATATATATATATATATATATATATATATATATATATATATACTTTATGTATTAGTATATTTGTAGTGTGTATTAAATAAATATGTGTATATATATATGTATATAAATATATACATACTTGCGTGTATTAATATAGTATATATATTAGTACATTTTCCATTATGTGTATATACATATAAATTATTATTTAAAAATATATAAATATATATGACTATGTATTGAATTATATATATGGTATTATGTATTTTAAATATGTAAATATATTTAATGAATATGTGTATGTACATATTTATTGGTAATATATATAGATGCTATTTTAAAATGTACTATTAAACATACGTATTTTTATGTTTAAATATGTATTTATGTACATTGTATATATGTTATTAATATATTAGGTATTTATGTAACGTATTATATGTATTATATGTATTTATGTACGTATTAGGGTATCGTTGTATTTATATTATGTATTTATATATAAATACTTATATAATGTAATTACGTATAGATGTGTTGGTACTTATATATATATGTATATATGTACATATGTCTAAATGTAGTTGTATATATAAATATGTATGTTATTAAATTATCTATTGTATATATATGTATATGTGTTAGGTATGTATACTTGTACTATGTTAACATAGGTAATTAAGTATAGTGTAAATTAGTGATTTATAATTTTGATTATCTGTTCGTAGGCATCCAAGACGGTGCTACCTTGACTGCTGGTTCCGGAGCATTGCTTGTGCACACCAGAGTTCCAGGCAAGTATACCTTGCCTTGTTTTTACTGTTTAAATTTGAATGTTAACTAGTTGCATATTTTATTGTTTCAATATTAACTGTGCGCATCCGAGAAAACTCGGGTGCAGTCAACGAAGGCGTTGACGTTAGGACTTGTGTCAGACCTAGTGTTTAGTAGACCCACCTCAAGTTGAGGAGTTATCAATGTGACTTCCCAGGCCTTAACCATATCTTAACATGTCATAGAGTGAGTTCACGTAGGGATGCGTGCTTCATGATCGACTGGCCATCAGTATGAGCAGCACGTATGACGGCATTTAGCTTAGTTGTTTATTTCTGTAGCGACTTGCATCATAGTATGAGATGTCCACGTCGTATTCGCGACTTGTACATTGACATTGGGCGTGGAAGACAATTAGTAGGCGTATGGGACAGACATTTGGTCGCCGTAGTTTTAGAGTAAACTGCGGGGCCGTGAGGCTCAGTGTTACCCGGTTATGGGCCATGTGTTACCCGGATATGGGCTCAGGTTCTCGGTTATGGGCGTATATGCTTGTCGATACATCCAGCAGAGTTTACTAGCTGCACGCTATCATGATCGGTGATGCAGTCAGCATATACTCCTGGCATTCAGTTTACAGCTAATGCTAGGTACTTAGCTTCTGGCTCGATGCTATGCTTTATACCTTCCACCTACCCATACGTACCAGGGTTATCTTCAAAGTGCATTTCAATTAGCTGGTTAGATTACCCTTGAGTTTACACAGTATATACTTTATGGCATGCATTTTTGTATCTTGTTACGTCCCTCTGAGGACTTGGTTCCCTTCCAGATCTGGACGAGCACTTGTACCCGACCATCTACGGAGCAGGAGTAGAGACATGATTCCTGATTGAGGACTTCGAGGCATTTCCAGAGGAGTTTTCGTGACTTGAGTACGCAGCTGTTTTGGACTAGAGTTTTCATATCTAGCTAGTTGATACTCTAATCTAGTTATCTTACTTCTTTCTACACTTTGTTTCAATTTTTGTATTTCAGTGGATTTGTCCCCATCAGACTATTTCAGATGTATTATGGATATTCAGACTCATATATTTTATTTACCAGCATTTGTTTCAGCATTATGATATTATATTTTGTGGATGAGATTAGACATTACCTGCTATATATTAGCATATTAGACTTGTTAGGATTTTAGGACAGCGTAGCACGCTTCGATAGGATCCATTAAATTGGGATATCCTTCGGAGACGTGTCAGCTGGCCAATGCCACATGGCCTGATCCCGTGTATTTTGGGACTGGGGCGTGACACAAGGGTATTGGGTTTAAATATTAAAGTCTAAGTCATAAGAACTATATCTTAAACACTAGGATACCGTATCTCCGGATACGTAAATCTATCTCATACAAAAGCCAAAATAATATTATAAAATCTTAAAGACAATCATCAAATAGGTACCTTGGTTTTGAACCAACTTGGTATCACAACATAAAACCATAATCTTGATACCCTAAACCCAATACCTTGGGTATTCCCAATTACCTTGGTATTTACCTTGGTATCTCAAGGTAATACCCCAAACTTGTTTATACTAACTACCTGTAATATACATATGCTATAATACTTATACATATACTACAAAGAAATTAGCAATTTAAGAATACATTTATTTATATATTAAATACCAATATATACATATATATATAATCTATATCTATATAAGTATTTATATAGAAATCTGCCAACTGTCACTAAAAATAGTCTCGAAAACTCTGATACTCTGATACACTGCCCCTTTAGTGACGGTTCTGCCCGTTGTTGAATCTATTGTCGCTGCTGTTGCTGACTGTTCCCGCTGCTGCTGCTGCTTTGGCGACGGGTTGCGGCCGTCGCTAAACTGCTGTCGCCGCTGCTGCTGACTGTTCCCACTGCTGTTACTACTTTGGTGACGGCTGCGGCTGCTGTCACCTTTGTTGCTGTTGCTGCTGCTGCTTGTTATGACGCGGCTGCTGTCACCCTTTGCCACTGTCGCTAAAACCATTATATATATATATATATATATATATATATATATATATATATATATATATATATACACATACATAACACTTTAATATATACATACCCTAATACATGCAACTATTACATATAAATATACATACCCTCTTACCCCTCACATACACATATATAAATAGTAATATAGGTATATACATAACACCATATTTAATTACATATACATATAGCTTATACATATAGGATATATATATATGCACATAATATTCATATTACAATATAGTATCATAAATATACATAGCTATCCTCAAAATAAATATGTACATAATAAATACATGGTACCAAATACACATACATAGTATTATGTATATATATATAATTATACATATATGTTTACCTACACATAATCATACAATAATATGTCACACATATATATAAATAGGACTATAACAACATATAATTATCTATTGAACATATGCATATGTATACATACTAATATATATAATTATACTTACAATTTGAAGAATAGCCACCTAACAATATATACACTTATAATATATATACATAGAAACATAGATCTAAGACACAATATTACATAAATATAATTACACAACAATATATATATATATATATATATATATATATATATATATATATATATATATATATATATATATATATATATATAATTTTATATCACAATGACAAGAGAACTAGATCTATAATTTAATTTACACAACTACATGGATCGTATCACCCCGTATCCCACTAGATCTAGAATACGCTGGCGACACGAGTCCTCCACACATCCAAACGTACCCCGAAGGACACGAACAAGTCATATATATTATCTATGAATAATACAAAGAGTCAAATATAATTCTACATGTCCGTGTCAAAATATGACATGTACAAAGTCCCGTGTCGGAGAAAAACCCCCCAAATCAACACGTATCACCAAATTATTGGGATACGATCTACACGTACCCAATTTTGGACACGACACTAGCCCCATACACACAAGCACATGCCAAAATAATCTATAGGTCTAATTGACACACACAACAATTGTCAATCTCGGAATTCCCCCAAAATTGACACAAAAAGTACCCCAACTTTCACAATAGGCCTCCTATGAACACAAAACCAAATTCTATGGGTACCCTATGCATATGGGTTGATTTTTTATGGTTAAATCTTAGATTTAGAACCTAAATTAAGGTAAAAAACTAAATTGTAACTATTGGAAGATGGATTCCCAATAAAACCTCCAAAAGTGATAAAATTGGCCTCCTCTTTGTAGATCCTTGCTCCTCTTTGTAGATCATTGCTTCATTCTTCTAGATCCTTTCTCCACTAGCCTCCAATGGTGATTTGGGAAGAAATTGGAATGAAATTTGGTAGATAAATGAAGTGGGAATGAAGGAATTTGGTTGAGAAAAATTCTAGATCTAGTTTCCAAATAAAAAGAGGAGAGAGAATTTTTTCCCCTCTTTTATTATAGGCCGGCCCCTATTGTAAACTCCCTCACCCAAAATATGTATTTTATGTATATTTTATATTATTATATTTATTGTAGATGTTGAATTTATTTAGAATATTCTCTTAGTTAATTAGAAAATAAATTTTTTTAGTATATTTACTTATATAAATATTTATTTAGAATTATTTTAGGCTATTTTAGATTATTGGAATTTTTTCATAATTTTTAGTTAATTAAAAACTAGTAACACTAATTTTCTAGGACTTTGAAAAATTTATTTTATGTTCAAACTTATATAAAAATATCCTAAACTTTTATTTTAGGTTCTAAATAATAAAATATATTTTCTATAATTTTTTGGAAATTTTCTGATTATTTTTAGCATTTATTTTGAGTTAATTATCAAAAACTGAATTAAAAACTATTTTCTGAAAAAGTAAACCCAAAAAGAAATTATTTCTGCCCAGTCAGCAAACAGGGGGCCCACCTGTCAGCCGCCCGCAGCAAACAGTGCCGGGCCCGCCTGTCAGTGACTGCGGGGCGGGAAGCGTTGGATGGCTGCCACGTGTCAAGATCTGAGCCGCGACTGCTTTCTCTCTCCTTTATATATATATTAGTTTAAGTTTATTTCTAAGGTTTTTCTTCAGCCAAATTTTGGAGAATTGCCATCTAGGGTTCCTTCATCTTCCAAAAGCCATTGCGCATAGCTCCGGACTCCAAATGAGGCCTAGTTTTTTGTGTTAGAAAGATATTGAGGTTAGCTTTCTGATTATATAATTTGTTTTATGAAATTATTATTATTAAATTCTGGAAAATTCGTAGAACACAGCATGTCCGAAAATAGACGTGTTTCGATGTTTTCGTGATTCCGGGAGAACCAGGAATCAGAATCATGAACTGTTTAAAGTTTCAAAAAACTAATGTCGAGATCATTGACATATGTTTTTCCCAGAATTTATTTCGAAGTATTTTTATATTGTTAATTCTGTAGAACTTCTAGGGTAAAATTTAACCATCGGTGCACGATATGAAACTTGTATGTGCCATAATTTCCAAACGAAGTTGAATTCGGACGAGCCATAAATTCCAGCATGTTTTTGACACTAAAATCTATAGGAATTCATGCATGAAAGTCAAGTTTGTGTCAGTTGACTTTTTGGTCAACAGATCGCCTCGATTTGCGTGCCATGAGTCTCGAGTCGATAAAATTCAATTCCTTTGGATAAAATTTAGGCATTAACCTAAAAATCAGAATAATAAGATTAAAATAGGATTTTAAAGTAATTATTATAGAATTAAATAAATTAAAATAAATTATCTTTTGACGTGATGAATTTGTAATACATAGGCTATTTGGACTGTGACTTGGACTCTGATTCATACCAGCAGCAGGACCCCAGGCAAGATACCTTGCCAATTATTACAGTACTTTTGCATGCTATTTATATTTTTGTATATTTATTGTATTCTGTATATTTCTTTCATGTGTAGTTTTCTTCCAGTCATTACTATGTATTAGATATGTTGACACACACATGGCACTTAGTATCATCGAGGACAATCATTAGGCGTATGGGCTTTTAACCACTCTGGTAAACCATAGTAACTAGCACGCACTATGGTGGTCGTATCCGATGGTCGCTACCCCCGAGGTATGTCGATTGATGGAGTCCGAGGGTCGCTACCCCAGAGGTATGTCGGCTGATGATGTCCACTGACGAGCGTATGAGTTGTGAGGATTAGATCGAGTAGCCTACCCTTGCCCATACGTCGAAAAGTTGTCCTCATTTGCATTCATATAGATTATCTTGTACAGTGTACTTATTTATTTTCAAACTATATACATGTTTACTGTATTCAAATTGGCATATGTTTTGTGTATCTTGTTACGTCCCTCTGAGGACCTGGTCCCCTGCCAGGTGTATCTGTTCTTGAGTAATTGCAGGAGCGCAGATTTGGATGGTTATATATGTTTCGTGGATGTCCTCTCTTCGAGCCCGAGATTGCTAGCTGGTATTCTTATATGGTATTGTTGTGTTGTACTTATTTTGTATTTGCTCTTACATTCGAGTTGGTAGTGGATTTATTTCCATCCAACTATTATCCTTAGATACTTATGTTGAGATCTAGTTATATAGATGCTGGTCATTCATTTATATTGATTTTCTGTGGATGAGATTTAGATTGTACCCTGTGACTTGTGACATATGTTTATACCACTTGTGGATTTTATATTCATAGTACAGCGTACGTATGGGTTTGGGTTTCATATATTAGAGTTGCCATATCCATGCGGCTGGCATGCTTACGTGTTCCTAATCCTACGTATTTTGGGACTGGGGCATGACATGTTTTTGTGGTGGCCCATGCAGGTCAAGAGCATATTGTCTCGATTACGTTATTGTACCGAACAAGCCTGCACCTAGGACTAGAGTATAGGATCTCATCCACAATTGACTACGATTCATCTTCCTCCTATCTGTTCTATTTGAACAATTGTATCCTGCTTGATTCCTGTACTTCCCTAATAATTCTTTGAGTATAGCCTCCTGCTAGAATATAGGAACCCATATTATTAGGATAATAATTATGGTAGCACACCTATTAAGAATACAACGGGAATATAGATACACCACTAAGTTTAGAATATCTAATGAACTCTAGAATTTCTTTTCTATAGATTGGTTTACCATTACCCCTTGATGTATTATGAAGACTTGAGAGTAGTATAGACACTACTAGAGTTAGTTAGAAGTTTTACCATAAAATTTGAACCTAGTATAGAGGATACCCTAATAAGTACCAAGACCCCTTCTCGTAGACCTTAACAGGAGTTTCTACGGTATGCTTAAGACAATTATAGTATTAGTTTATTATTATAAGTTGGGTAGTATACCTCACAACCTAGCATCACATAGTCTTTTGCCCTATTATTGAAGTGTAACTGAATGACATTTGTCGTATGCTAGCGTAAGACGACAGTGTTTATTCAGACTATAGGACTTAGAGGCTCATACCCCAATTTAGTCGACTAACGACTTAGACAGGGAGTTAGTATGACAACTGTAGAGATTGTAGGGTCTTTTATTATTATTGCTTATGTTGTTTTGCTTCTGCGAACTTGAATTAATTTGTACCTTCTTTCATCATAATCCAGCGTATTTATATTTTCTGTACTACCTTGATTTATGCTGCTATTATAGCCTAGTTTTTACAAGCTTATTCTTTTATCGAGCTTGCTCATGGCATATCTATTATTGGGTGCACACAATGATATAATTGTCTAATCAGAATCGGTGTATTAAGGTCTAGCTAACCTTAGTGCGCTTGGTTCGCTCTTCGCATGACAACTTTACGTGGATTGAGATATATGGTAGTAGACGGATATACTTGCCCCTAGACATGTCTGACACATCGTATCGGTTATATAAATGTACTGATACGAGCATGTAAATAGGAAGTTACCAAAAATAGGATTTCAATCCACAACTGTCCTGATAACTCTCTTTTCGAATTCCTTAATCTTTTTGAACCTCGTACTCGTATTCTGTCACCTTCACCTTGAATTCTTTATTATTGCTCTCCGTCTTCTCCTATTTCGGAAAGACAAAAC
Organism: Iris macrosiphon; assembly: GCA_036927795.1. Classification (NCBI taxonomy): domain Eukaryota; kingdom Viridiplantae; phylum Streptophyta; class Magnoliopsida; order Asparagales; family Iridaceae; genus Iris; species Iris macrosiphon. The sequence goes on along the minus strand of JAYESA010000017.1, from coordinate 61,353,602 downwards.
CTCGTGCTGATATAAGTTGACACTGATAGTACTAGATATACCCCATAAGGCTAATCACATGACTTAGTGACACTTTTTTATAATTGATTAAGGGTATATCATAGGTGATATGTTTGGTGTTAAAACTTTGATAATTGAATAGCATGAGTAAATAAATTAAGGAATATTTTTCTTAAAGTATATAGCCTTCTGTGATAGATGGGTAAATTCTAAGTTGGGTAGCAGTGCAATGGCAACTCGAGAGGAATTTCTTTTATATTGTGATCGAGTAAGATTAGATTGGGAGAGGTTCAAGCCATTTAATTTTGAGAATTTTAGAAGAATGACTAAGATGATGAGGATTAATGAATTTTAAAAATCTTGGTATTGAGGACCCAATATTTATACCTTAAGTACATAATTTAAATTTTTGAGTATTGAAGGTAAAATCATCAATTTGAATTTGAAGGATAAATATATAATTTCAGACTTGAACATTGGTGGACTGCATTTAAATTATTTTTTAATTTAATAATTTAAATTAAAAAAAAAATTGATGATTGGACTACCTATTTGAAATATTGAGGATGTGAATGGAATTTAAAAAGTTGAAGAATACAAAAAAAAAATTATAAGTGAAAATAGGAATAATATTGGACTCGAATTACTTCTAGAGGAGATTATGATACTTGGAGATCGTGAGGTAAAATTTGATATGGGTTATTTAAATCTTGAAGATATTATATGGATTCAATTTAAATTTGGATATTGATGAGTTGGAAAAGTGAGAAGAGATTACAATAGGTTGAATTTTGATTTGAACAATGATTATCTTAATTTTGAAATGATCGCGATATATTTGAATAGATTTTGTTATTTAAATTTTTGGAAGAGATTGCGATTGACGTACCTTATGTATGAATGTGAAGAATTTAACAAATTATGCCTTATTTTAATTTCGAGGACGAAATTGTTTTAAGTTGGGTAGATTGTAAACTCCCTCACCCAAAATATGTATTTTTATGTATATTTTATATTATTATATTTATTGTTGATGTTGAATTTATTTAGAATATTCTCTTAGTTAATTAGAAAATAAATTTTTTTTAGTATATTTACTTATATAAATATTTATTTAGAATTATTTTAGGCTATTTTAGATTATTGGAATTTTTTCATAATTTTTAGTTAATTAAAAACTAGTAACACTAATTTTCTAGGATTTTGAAGAATTTATTTTATATTCAAACTTATATAAAAATATCCCAAACTTTTATTTTAGGTTCTAAATAATAAAATATATTTTCTATAATTTTTTGGAAATTTTTTGATTATTTTTAGCATTTATTTTGAGTTAATTATCAAAAACTGAATAAAAACTATTTTCTGAAAAAGAAAACCCAAAAAGAAATTATTTCTGCCCAGTCAGCAAACAGGGGGCCCACCTGTCAGCCGCCCGCAGCAAACAGTGCCGGGCCCGCCTGTCAGTGACTGCGGGGCGGGCAGCGTTGGATGGCTGCCACGTGTCAAGATCTGAGCCGCGACTGCTTTCTCTCTCCTCTATATATATATTAGTTTAAGTTTATTTCTAGGGTTTTTCTTCAGCCGAATTTTGGAGAATTGCCATCTAGGGTTCCTTCATCTTCCAAAAGCCATTGCGCATAGCTCCGGACTCCAAATGAGGCCTAGTTTTTTATGTTAGAAAGATATTGAGGTTAGATTTCTGATTATATAATTTGTTTTACGAAATTATTATTATTAAATTCTGGAAAATTCGTAGAACACTGCATGTCCGAAAATAGACGTGTTTCGATGTTTTCGTGATTTCGGGAGAACCAGGAATCAGAATCACGAACCGTTTAAAGTTTCGGAAAACTAATGTCGAGATCATTGATATATGTTTTTCCTAGAATTTATTTCGAAGTATTTTTATATTGTTAATTCTGTAGAACTTCTAGGGTAAAATTTAACCATCGGTGCACGATACGAAACTTGTATGTGCCATAATTTCCAAACGAAGTTGAATTCGGATGAGCCGTAAATTCTAGCATATTTTTGACGCTGAAATCTACAGGAATTCATGCATGAAAGTCAAGTTTGTGTCAGTTGACTTTTTGGTCAACAGATCGCCTCGATTTGCGTGCCATGAGTCTCGAGTCGATAAAATTCAATTCCTTTGGACAAAATTTAGGCATTAACCTAAAAATCAGAATAATAAGATTAAAATAGGATTTTAAAGTAATTATTATAGAATTAAATAAATTAAAATAAATTATCTTTTGACGTGATGAATTTGTAATACATAGGCTATTTGGACTGTGACTTGGACTCTGATTCATACCAGCAGCAGGACCCCAGGCAAGATACCTTGCCAATTGTTACAGTACTTTTGCATGCTATTTATATTTCTATATATTTATTATATTCTGTATATTTCTTGCATGTGTAGTTTTCTTCCAGTCATTACTATGTATTAGATATGTTGACACACACATGGCACTTAGTATTATCGAGGACAATCATTAGGCGTATGGGCTTTTAACCACTCTGGTAAACCATAGTAACTAGCACGCACTATGGTGGTCGTGTCCGATGGTCGCTACCCCCGAGGTATGTCGATTGATGGAGTCCGAGGGTCGCTACCCCAGAGGTATGTCGGCTGATGATGTCCACTGACGAGCGTATGAGTTGTGTGGATTAGATCGAGTAGCCTACCCTTGCCCATACGTCGAAAAGTTGTCCTCATTTGCATTCATATAGATTATCTTGTACAGCGTACTTATTTATTTTCAAACTATATACATGTTTACTATATTCAAATTGGCATGTGTTTTGTGTATCTTGTTACGTCCCTCTGAGGACCTGGTCCCCTGCCAGGTGTATCTGTTCTTGAGTAATTACAGGAGCACAGATTTGGATGGTTATATATGTTTCGTGGATGTCCTCTCTTCGAGCCCGAGATTGCTAGCTGGTATTCTTATATGGTGTTGTTGTGTTGTACTTATTTTGTATTTGCTCTTACATTCGAGTTGGTAGTGGATTTATTTCCATCCAACTATTATCCTTAGATACTTATGTTGAGATCTAGTTATATAGATGCTGGTCATTCATTTATATTAATTTTCTGTGGATGAGATTTAGATTGTACCCTGTGACTTGTGACATATGTTTATACCACTTGTGGATTTTATATTCATAGTACAGCGTACGTATGGGTTTGGGTTCCATATATTGGAGTTGCCATATTCATGCGGCTGGCATGCTTACGTGTTCCTAGTCCTACGTATTTTGGAACTGGGGCGTGACACCTATTTCCCCTCCCTCAAGCTACTGTAAATTGTCCAAAATACCCCTTGGGGCCTCTCATGAAGGAATAATTATGGAGGAAAGCTTCTAGTCTAATGGTTTAATTAATTTAATCCATCTTCTTAATCAATGGGCTTTTTTAATGGGCTCAAATCCTAACAATTAATTCATGTTGGTCCATGGTCTAAACTAAACTAGTTAGGTCCACTAAAACAAGTCCAAAATAAATAAATAACATCTAACAATAATTAAATAATATAATAAATAATTATTATCATTCATAATATTTAATTAATTATAAAATTACTAAAATACCCTTTCCTAGAAAATATGGTAGTGACAAGTCTGCCCTCCTTAAAATAATTTTGTCCTTGAAATTCAAAGATGAAAACTACCCCCAGAAAATAACTGAACATAACAAGAATAGAAATAAAGAACATAATTAACTATGAAAGAACATAATATAATTAGGAAAGAACATACCTCAAGGCACAAACAAATATGGATAACGCTCTCGCATTTCATCCTCTCTCTCCCAGGTAGACTCCCCCGGAGAGTGATGCCTCCATGCGACGTGCACCAAAGGAATAGTCTGGTTCCTCAGCACATTCTCTCTCTGATTCAGAATCTCAACTTGCTACTCTGGATAGCTAAGAGTAAGGCCCACCTCTATCTCCGAGTGATCCAATACATGACTAGGATCTGCCACGTATCGTCTTATCTGTAACACATAAAATATGTTGTACACTCCCTCCAATGCAGGTGGCAAGTCTAGTCTATAAGCAACTGCACCTACCCTCTCTAGAATAGTGAAAGGTCCGATGAATCGCGGACTAAGCTTCCCGCCTCCACCGAAGCGAATCGTGCCTCGTGTCGAAGAAATCATCAGAAACACCAAACCATCCACCTAGAATTAAACACCACCTTAAGAACTTAATCTATAACAAATAATCAATACAAGCACAAAAAAATCTAAAACTATACCTCAAACCCCAAAGGTCTCCGGTGGCTATCGGTCCAATGTCGTTGTCTGTCCTGCACCACTCGAAGTCTGTCTCTGATCAACTGAACCTTCTCTGCTGCATCCACAACCATCTCTGGCCCAAGCAAAACTCTCTCTCCAAATCGTCCCATGACAAGGGCGTACGACATCTCCGACCATACAGAGCTTCAAAAGGTGATATCTTTATACAAGCCTGGTAACTGTTGTTGTAAGCAAACTCTACCAAATGGAGATGATCCTCCCAAGAACCCCCAAAATCTAGTACACAAGTGCGTAACATATCCTCGAGAGTCTGAATAGTCCTCTCTGACTGCCCGTCTGTCTGGGGATGATATGCAGTACTGAACTTGAGCTGAGTGCCCAAACTCTCCTACAAACTTTTCCAGAAATAAGAAGTGAAATGACTATCCTGATCCAAGACTATGCTAACGGGAACTCTATGTATCCTAACGATCTGCCTCACATACATCTCTGCCAGCTTCTCCGTAGATAAACCAACCTTGAAAGGCAAAAAGTTGACCGACTTGGTCAACCTATCTATGATGACCCAAATCGCGTCTTTCCCTCCTAGAGATCGTGGAAGTCCGGATACAAAATCTATAGTAATATGCTCCCACTTCCACTCTGGAATGGGTAATGGCTGAAGTAAACCTCCTGGCCTCTGCCTCTCGGCTTTCACCTGCTGGCACACTAAATATCTAGATACAAACTATGCCACTTCCCTCTTCATATCATACCACCACACACTCTCTCGCATATCCCGATACATCTTGTTGGTACCTGGATGTATGGAATACAGAGAGCGATGCGCTTTCTACAATACCTCCTCATGTAGCTCCCCGCTAGGCACACACAATCTAACTCCATGCCTCAAAGATCCATCTTCAGCAATGGTGAAATTATCTTCCAATCCTGCTCTCACCTGAGCTCTGATACTCCTCAAAGATACATCCTCATACTATGCCGCGTTAATCTTGTCCATCAAATCTGAGTATATCTGCAATCCCCACATATGTATAGCACAACCAGGAACTATCACCTCAATGCCCAAGCTCTCCAAGTCCTCCAACAAATATCGATCATGTGTCTAGAACATAGCTACCGGATACCTACTCAAAGCATCGACAACTAAATTAGCTTTCCCAGGATGATACTGCAAAGATAAATCAAAATTCTTCATCAGTTCCAACCACCGACGCTGCCTCATGTTCAACTCCTTCTGCGTAAAAACGTACTTCAAGCTCTTATGGTCTGCAAAGATCTCCACACGATCTCCATATAAATAATGTTTCCACAACTTCAGAGCGAAGATGACTGCTGCAAACTCCAAATCATGAGTATGATAGTTCTTCTCATAAGGACACAATTTCCTGGATGCATAGGCAATCACTTTTCCATTCTGCTAAATAACACAATCCAAACCTTTCCCTGATGCATCACTATAAATAGTGAAACCTCCATACCCTGATGGTAACGTCAAAATAGGAGTAGACGTCAACCTCTTCTTCAACTCCTTAAAAGCAATCTGGTAATCCTTCGTCCAGACAAATTCTTCATCCTTCCTGGTGAGTCTGGTTATCGGCTGGGCAATCCTTGAAAAATCTTGCACAAACTTTCTGTAGTAGCCTGCCAATCCCAAGAAATTTCTGATCTCTGCTACCGAACTCGGGGTCTTCCAAGATTTTACTGCTGTGATCTTCTTCGGATCTACTGAAATACCATCACCAGTCACAACATGCCCCAAGAACTCCACCTTGTCTAGGAAAAACTCATACTTGGACAACTTTCCATACAGCTTCTCCTTCCTCAGCACATCGAACACAATCCTTAAATGCTCCTCCTGCTCCTCTGGCATCTTCGAGTATATGAGTATGTCGTCGATGAACACTACCACGAACTTGTAAAGGTACTGATGGAACACCTTGTTCATCAAGTTCATAAATATCGCCGGTGCATTAGTCAACCCAAACGACATTACCATAAACTCGTACTTACCATACTGAGTTCTAAAAGCAGTCTTCGGTATGTCCACCGGCTTTACCTTCACTTGATGGTAGCCTGATCTCAAATCTATCTTAGAAAATATCTTGGCACCACTCAACTAATCAAACAGATCATCAATCCGTGGTAAAGGGTACTTATTCTTGATAGTGAGATTATTCAAAGCCCTGTAATCAATGCACATGTGCACTGATCCATCCTTCTTTGGTACAAATAATACCGGGACTTCCTACGGTGAAAAATTCAATCTGATAAACCCCTTATCCTGCAATTCGTCCACTTGCTTCTTCAGGTCGACCAGTTCGCTGTTGTTTACTCTGTAGACATTTTGCGAAATTGGTTCTGCACCTGGCACCAAGTCTATAGAAAATTTAATATCTCGATCTGGCAACAATCCTTGCAATTCCTCAGGAAACACATCCAAGAACTCTGTTATCAATGGATGCAGCAACTCCTTGTCTTCCACCATAGCTCCATAAATAATGCCTTCTCCCTGCTCTGCAGCTCCTCTAGCAAACTCGAACTCTGGCTCTCCTGGCAAACCAAACAAAACTCTACCTCCTCTACAATCTATACTAGCTCGGTGCCTACTCAACCAATCCATTCCGAGTATAATATCGTAGCTCAGAAGTGGCATTACAAGTAGACATGCACTCAACTCCCGGCCTTCCAGAGTAACTCTTCCATCCTTACAAATATCATTAACCAGGATATTGTCTCCCCCAGTCATGATCTTGCAAGTCCTAAGCAAAGACTCAACTACCAAACCATGCTTCAGAGTAAAAAAAATAAATACAAAACTATGGAAAGCACCACTATCAAACAAAACTAAAGCTGGAATAAAATTAAGAAGATTGGAACCTGCAATGACATCTTCAGTGGGTTCATCCTCCTCGATGGTCATAGCAAACGCTCGTCCCTGATGTGCACCTCTCTGCTATTGATGCTGGACATAACTCTGTTGCTGTGTCGGAAGTAGATGTACCGCAGGTGATCTTGTCTGTGCCCTCGGAGCTGAAGCTGCTCCATGAACTGCAAGACGAGAATTGGAAGAATACTCCCTCAGATGATGCTCTTCAGTACCACAATACAAATAAACTCCCAACCTCTTCCTATAAACTTCCCAGATATGGCCGAACTTCTTGCAGAAGTGGCAAGAAGATTGCTGTAACTGTCTCTACTACTGTGGTGCCTGGTAAAAAGGTGCCTAGCCGGAGTCTGGTGCTGCTGAGGCTGATGAAAAGGCCTGGACTAGAAATGAGGACGTTTAGCAGATACTGTACTACTATTTGCCCCCAAAAAAGAATTACGGTCTCTCTTGGGCTTCAAACCTAACTCCCGCTCAATCTTGCGTGCCTCCGCAAGTATCTTCGAGTATATCTCATAAAAAGATGGAATGAGGATCTTCACTTCCCATTTTAGACCCTCACGGAAACGAATAACCCAAACCTACGGCTCTCTCACCAGATACTCTGTAAATCGGCTCAACCTATCGAACTCCGTAGCGTACTCCTCCACAGACATGCTCCCCTGAAAGAGACCCTCGAACTGCCTTCCCAAGTCTAGCCTGTCTTCCCGAGCGAAGAACTTTTTCTTGAAAAGATCCTTGAATACCTCCTAAGATTGTCTTGTGTTAACCAGAATCAGCTCATTCCTGAACCAAGTATGAGTGACATTGAACAGTAGAAGTCCTACCGCCTCAACCTTCAGATCTTTAGAAAGACGGGATACCCTCATAAGACGCTCAATGTCCTCGAGCCAATTATCAGCATAGACGATGCCCTCCGTCCCCTAGAAGACCCTAGGCTCTAGCTTCTTGAAGTCCTGAATGTTGCGTGGTCGGAGTTGAGCAACCAGAGGAGCAACTTGCTGCTGGACCAGAACTCCTCTCTCGACTACGGCATGAGCAAGCTGAAAAGCACTCTCGATGCCCTGCCGCAGAACATCGGTCTGCCTCTGATGTGCCTTTGACTGAGCCCTCTGTGCCTCGAGCATCTCACAAAACAATGTAAACATCTGTGTCGTCTCTTCTGGCACAAAAGGTGGAGGTGGAAGCCTATCGGACACAGTTGGCACAGTCCTCTGAGTAGGTGGTGGACCTCCGAAAGCAGATGACACTCTAATCATCGGAGAAGTGACTGGTACAGGCCCTCGGTATGTCGCAGACCTCACAGAAGTTGCTCTCCCCTACTGCGATCTAGTCTTAGGCGGCATCCTGAGACAAAGTAAAAGAAAGAATCAATATGGCACATTATGTAAGACACTCAAGGAAAGGACATATTAAGAGATCAAGTACCAATGTCAAGGAAGAACAGTTGAATGAATCAAATAATTTTTTCCTAGATGTGATTAAGTATTCTTAGCCTATAGCCTATATCCTATCGCAGGCTCGCAGTAGTACAACTAAATTATCGCACTACCACGACATCGAATAACTTGAAAAGCTTATACCTACATGGGCTACCACTAAAAATGTGTCACGACCCGCACCCGGTGTGAGGGTACAAGTTGGAAATAATGTCCAGCCTATGCCATAGAGTCGACGATAGAATGATGTCTGGATAATCTATCTAACCATAGAATGAGCCACCAACAATATCAATATACTCAATCACAGAACTAAGATGGAAATGAGCACGAATCAGATAAAAGAATAGAAAAGTCACATACAACTCATGAGTCAAAAATAATACATCAATGAGTTTGAAAGAATACTAATAATAAGCTGGAGACAAATCCAGTACAAAGAATACTAAGAAACTACTAAACTCGGGTCAACTGTCTCAGTTGGGATAAGTCCCTCTTGAGCCAGGGTCTCTGACTCTAAACCCAAAACATCCTAAGGTCCATAATGTGTAGGGTACTAGTCCTTAGTGTCATCTGGAAAAAATATATCCAGTCAGGAAAGGAGCAGAGTACATCTCTAACTGCAGTTCTAATCTATGATAAAAACTATGTAACAGTAAATAGATGTGAATATACAAGATGCACAATAGATACAAGAGATACATAATAAGGAAATACTGGAATAAATACAAGGATGAACAATATGACAATGAACAAGAATACTAATGTCTAAGTGTGTGAGTACTAGATTTAACATGTGATCGGCTTAGGAACTTGTACAAGAGTATAATGGCCTGGCTGATCATACGTGCGGTGTATGATCAACACTCACAAGGAACAAGATATGCACAAGGAGGGTATGATCACATATCTACACTAAAATACTCTCCACCACCGACTGGTATAGTAGATCCAACCATAGTATGCTATGGCACGGGATTCTCTAGGAAGGTAGCAAATCTCCCCGAGAATCAGTGTCTGTACATGCACAAGATAATTAATAAAATAAGACTTGCACAAGATACACCATATGCAAGGAATAACATCTCATGACGAGATCCGGATATACCAATCCGTGTAACCATCGTGTCAAGAAACATGAATATCTACACTAGATACAATGAACATAGAGGATATCATAAACGAAAAACTATCAGAGAATGTATTGAGTGCACCAAATCCACACTAAAGCATTGTATCAAACACTTGGTATGTGTATACAAGATACTATAAGATACACACCCAAATAGAATGCCAAAACCCATAATTCATCATAATTACTATTTATGCATGTCATAAACATCATAATACAACTAAAGTAACTAGTTATAATAGGAATTAAAGAGTTATTACATAAATCACCAAAAATGAATCTCGTATCATATCATATCACAAAATACCATGATACGCTCTACTCGTGTCCAATTATGGACACATATCAAGTCACATATCATCAATCTAAGTCTAATTAGATATAATTGGTCTCATGACACCCACTTGATGCATCAATCTCGGAATTCCTCCAAAATAGGCACAAAAATATATGTAAAAATCATAATAGGGGTCATATGAACCTAGTTCTTGTTCCTATGGGTAGCCCTAAGACTAGAAAGGTTTTCTAATGATTAAATGCATGAATTAGAGTCTAAATTATAGGAAAAATCAGAATTTACCTATTGGAAGATTGATTCCCATTGAAATGGTCAAATGGACACAATTAGGACACAAGCTTCTTATCAATTCCCCCTTCTTCAAGTACTCTTTGCAATCCAAGCTCCAATGTTTCTTAGATGATGTAATTGGAAGGGAATGAGAGTAAATTAGGTGAATTTAGGAGAGGGATGAGTCAATTTGGGAAAGAACACAATTGGAGATCTAGAATGAATGAATTAATTAGAGGAGGAAGAGAGAGAGAGAGAGAGAGAGAGAGAGAGAGAGAGAGAAAGAGAGGTCCTCTATGTGGCCGGCCCCCCTTTCCCCCTTTTCCAAGCAATGTGTAATGTCTAATATACCAATACTAGTTAATCATGAGGCTTAATTAGGGAGGGCTATATTAGAAAGCTTATAATTCTATATGAACTAATATAATCTCCTTAATTAATTAAGAGAATGGGTCTAATGGGCCTAACCCAATGTTGGGCTCAATGTGTCACGACAATTTAATTGGGTCCATTAATAATAAGTCCAAATAATAGGCTAGCCAACTAACTAATAATTAAATAGTACAATACTAAATAAATAATTAGTAGCATAATATATATATATATATATATATATATATTTAACTACTAAATAATAAATATATTAAATGATAAACAATATCCTCATCTAGAAATGTGGTAGTGACAGCCGTAAAACTGGCAAGAAGCCAGGTCCTCAAAGGGACGTAATAGGGTACAACATGTCAGAAGTAAACAATATAATGCTACAAATACTCAAAGGTAAGCTATTATAACCGTCTAAGTGATATGCACATGAGAGCATCACTTGTACTCCAAGCTAGACGCTAAAGACCTCATATGGGGGAACTTAAAGTAGTTTAGTAATAATGTTAAAGGCTCTGTATCATAGAACCTAAAGTAAGCAAGTATAACACTAAAGGCTATGTATCATGGAACCTAAAGCAGTATAGTAAAACACTAAAGTTCTGCTACAGAGACTAAGGCAAACACGTGTAAAAAATAATCAGCCCATAGCACGGTGTATACTCTTCTCTTTTATTTAACCTTATTATCATATCATAGCACGCAAGATCATGACCACTATCTAGCACAATGAGTCATAGTAAACTAGGTATATCTGTATATAATATCACAAGTCCTATAGCCCTATAAAGAATCCAAAACACCAAGAATATATTGAGACAGATTCTGTAACATGAAGGTCGTGTCAAGTGTCCTACGGCCTAACATGAAAGAAATACAGGCACATAATATGGGTTCGAGGTCTCAACTCTCTAACTAACGATATTCGACTCCATTGACAGTCGATGATAACCGAATTCGGTTTGAACGTAAAGTTTTTCTAACGGTCCTAGGGTAACCATGTACATCAACAAGAACATATAATAATAATATCTAATATAAAATATTAGAACAGGAACTGGATACAATTTGCCAAAGTACACTTGCTAGTATCCTGATGTTGCGGCTATCCAACATCCACGTCCAATGATTTTGAAGATCCTAAATGTCCTAAAGAACAAATTAAATTAAATTAACAATGACTCGCACACTAATCTATATTACACCTTAGGTCTATTAGAATTATAGTATATAACTAATTTATTTTTATATGGATCCACAAAATGCCTATGTCGTATTGTCAGTTCCCACTTGTAACCTAAACTGTACCTATTAAACATATTTAATAAATTTTAGAGTAAAATTATATCGTAGGACTTCACGTCAACTTTTTAAAACTTCAAACGGATCATGTTTTCGTTTACAGAAACTCCCGTAATCATGAATACACCGAAACATGCCCGTCTTTCGGACACCTAACACTCAAATAACTCTACAGAAAGTTACAGATAGAATTTCCCTACTAATTTATATTTTTGGAAAGATAACTTCGACGTGGTTCTTTAAAAAAAAAAAGGTTAAACAGAGTTCTGATTTATGAGTTATGGCCTTTATAAATTACCAGGGCTCCTAAAAATGAGGTTGAAACCTATGACAAATTTGGGTTATTTAACAAATATTGGTGCATAATTTTACATAAAATTAATGGGTTCTTAAGGCATAGAGTTGTATATTCATGATGCTAACATGATGTACATATTTATATAAAATTTTATTACTAAAGAATAGGAACAAAATTGAAAGATAGAACATGTACCAAGTCACCATTACTTTAGGGACCTTCGTCGTGATTTCGGCCTTTGGGAGTACCAAACTTCTTGGAACTCGACGGGGTGCTAGGGGACTTCAAGGAGGAGGGTGTAAGACCCATCATTTTTCAATAGGGTTATTTTAATTTTTTTTAAATTTTTTTAATTATTTAATTAGTTTTAATAGATTATAGTAGTAATTTATAAATCTTTTTTTTATATATGACCCTTTGCCATGGCTTCGTTATTTTAAGCAATGTACAATATTTTTTCTCCCAACAAAATTTATATTACTAATCTTGATTGTATCTAATATATTTGGGACATGGATGTTATATTTTGTTGACATCCCCCATGCTCCAAAAATATTGTCAAACATCTAGAACCATGGTTACCGTAAAACTGTCTCATTTTGACTAGAACTTGACCCAAACCCGACACAAACGCATGTAGTCATATAGTGTACACAAATACCCCATATATATATATATATATATATATATATATATTATTTACATTAATTTGATTCTATTTATAGAGTTCTAATTATAGAAAGGGCCATAGGTAGAATCCTAGTTGGCAAACTATCTAACTAACTACCTAACCACCAAATATCCTAACCAACCAAATCTCAACCATAACAACCCACCCCCTCTTTATAATTTCGTGCAAGAGTAGCCCCCTTGGTGGCTGACCCCTACAAGCCCTAGGAACACCCCCTCATAGTTTTAAATCTATCCAAATAGTTCATAAATATACCCCCTTATAACAAAACCCTAACCCTAACAACTCTCTCCCCTTTTTGGCCGACCCCTCCCCTCTCCTTCACGTGCAAGAGCAGCCCCCCTTGTCATCTACCCCTCACAACATCATCTCCTTCACCAAAAATTCTCTCCTCTCTTCCATAGCTCCACCTTTCATCATTCTTCCACACAATCTCCACCAAACAACCATAAAGGCTCCACTATTGCCATCAAATCCCTCAAGAACCCATTGACATCATTATTATCCTATTAAGAACCCATTGCCATCATCATCAATCCATCAAAAAGGGAAAAGCAAGGCAAGCACATGCAAGAAGGTGCGTTCTTGAACAAGAAGAGACACCGTCATCCAAACCTTCAAATCTTTCGGGTAAGGATTCAAACTTCCCTTCTCAAATATCCATGGCATGGCGCTCTTACATTTATGTAGGTTTAATATTATAGAACCCTCCCTTGCCATCTTTTTCCACCATAAATATCTTTGAAAAAATTTATGTTAGATTGTGATAGATTGGAAAATAATAAGGCTAGTTTTAGACTTTGTGACACGGTTCTTGGAGGCCTTGTTTTTAATTGTCACTACCATATTTTTAGGAAAGGGTATTTTAGTCTTTTCCTATTTAATTAAATATTGTGTATTGTAAATAATTATTTATTGTATTATTTAATTATTGTTAGATGTTATTTAATTATTTTGGACTTATATTAGTGGACCCAACTAGTTTAGTTTGGACCCATGGACCAACATGAATTAATTAGTTAGACTTGGCCCATTTAGAAAGTCCATTATTAAGGAGATGGATTAAATTAATTAAATCATTAGAATAGAAGCTTCCTTCCTTAATTATTTCTTCATGAGAGGCCCCAAGGGGTATATTGGATATTTCATAATTGCTTGAGGAAGGGGTAGGGGCCGGCCTATTAAAAGAGGGGGGGAAATTCTCTTTCCTCTTATTTTCATTCCAAATCTAGATCTAGAATTTCCCACTACCAAATTTCTTTCATTCCTATTTTATTTCCCTACCAAATTCATTCCAATTCCTTTCCAATTCACCATTAGAGAGTTGAGAAGCAAGAATCTAGAAGGGGGAAGTAATGACCTACAAAGAGGAGCAAGGATCTATAATTTGGAGGCAATTTTATCTCAATTGGAGGTTTCATTGGGAATCCATCTCCCAATAGGTATAATTCAGTTTTTTCCCTTAAAATAGCTTCTAAATTTGAGATTTAATCATGGAAAATCAACCCATATGTATGTACTACCCATAGGACTTGGTTTTGTGTTCATAGGAGACCAATGGAGAAAGTTATGGTACTTTTTGTGTCAATTTTGGGGAAATTCCGAATTGATATTTTGTTGTGTGTGTCAATTGATCCTATAGATCAATTGGGCATGTGCTTATGTGTTTGGGGCTAGTGTCGTGTCCACAATTGGATACATGTAGTTCGTATCCCAATAATTTGGTGATACGTGTCATTTTGGGGATTTTTCCTCCGACACGGGACTTTGTACATGTCGTATTTTGACACGGACACATAGATCTACTTTTGACACTTTGATTTATTCATAAATATTATTTATGACTTGTTTGTGTCCTTCGGGGTACAATTGGTTGTGTGTTAGACTCGTGTCGCATGCGTATCCTAGATCTAGTGGGATACGGTGTGATACTCTCCAATTGTGTGTTTTTGTATAGATCTAATTATTTATGCTTTAATTCTTGTATAATAATTATTATATATATATATGTTATATATTTATTTTAGTATATTTATTATGGTATTTATTGTAGCATAGATCTATATATTTTTATGTGTGCTACTATGATGTATAAAAATATATGTAGTTTTCTTTACATGTAATTATATATGTTACTACATATTAATAAAATAAATTATACATAAATGTTTTATAAAATATATTTATGTGTTTAAATGAGTAATTATATTAATTATAATTATTATATAATTAATTGTATATTAATGAATATATTTTATGTGTGCTTCTAGCTATGTTAAAATATGTATATTAATACATGCAATGTGTTTTGTAGCTATTAGTAATTATTTGTGTAGGATTATGTATATATATATAAGTATATATTAAATTAATTGTTTTATATATATAAATATATTGATTTATATATTTATATATTTCTATATATATATATATATATATATATATATATATATATATATATATATATATATATATATTTACTGTTTTTGGTGACAGTAGGATCAATGACAGTGAACTGTCATTGTTAGAACGGTTACAACAGCCCTGTAGCAGTGGCGGCGGGTTATTAATGACAGAGCCGCCACTGTCATTAATAACCGCATGCAGCAGCGGGAATTCGCAGCAGTTGCGACGCCGACTTTGGTGACAGTTGAAAATTGTCACAAAAGGAGTGACAGCAGTGCAGTTGCACAGCAGCAATTTGGCAACAGTTTTTCTGTGACAGTCGGGACTGTCACTATAAGTCTGTTTATTAAAAATTAGTGTTTTAGCACACTGTTTTCAGTGACAATTGGGCAGATTTAGTTTATATATTATATATTATATTTGTATATATATATGTATATATATATATATATATATATGGGTTATTGTGAGGTATAATACTAGTATTGTTATTATTTTATTTATATATAATATATTAGTTTATATTTAATATATTATGTATTAGAGTAAATAATATACCTATATGTATCTTGAGCATTACTTTGTGTGGATACCAATTGGGTTCAAAACCTTGATTCCTAAATTATTGTATTTAATATTCTATATTATGCATTATTATTAATATTAGTATTGTGAGGTTTATTTTGGATTCACGTATCCGAAGATACGGTATCCTAATATTTAAGGACGTAGTCTTATGACTTAGAGCTTAGTATTTTGATCCAAGTTTTTAGTGCTAGACTTGTACAACCTAGAAATAGATAGTTGACCTTGGGTTGACCACAGTTGACTTTTGACTTAGAGTTGACTTTTGACCTAGAAGTTGACTAGTTTAACTTGTTCTCTTTTCGGGACCTTGTATTGATGTTGTATTCCATATCTAGGTCTTCGAGGCACCGAGTCAGACATCTGTGAGACTATTTATTGGACTTCAGGCGAGTACATTCTCTGATAGTTTTTTATTTATGATATCCTCTATGTTCACTGTATCTAGTGTAGATATCCATGTTCTCTTGACACTATGGTTATACGGATTGGTATATCCGAATCTCGTCATGAGATGTTATTCCTTGGTATATGGTGTATATGGTGCAAGTATTATTTTATTGGTTATCTTGTACATGTACAGACACCGATTCTCGGGGAGACTAGCTATCTTCTTGGGGAATCTCGTGCCATAGCATACCGTGGTTGGATCTATTATACCAGTCGGGGGTGGGGAGTATTAGTATAGATATGTGATCAAATCCCTATTGAATAAAGTACTGGTAAATGAATAGTGTTGATCATAAACCACACTTATGATTAGCCAGGCCGCATTGCATCTTGCCCAAGCTGATCACATGTTAAGCTAGTAGTCACACACTTAGTCTTTAGTATTATTATTTCATTGGCATATTGTTCATTATTGTATTTATTTCCAGTATTTCCTTATCGTACATATATCTCTTATAGCTATTGTGCATCTTGTTTATCCACAGCTATTTACTGCTACATAGTTCTTATCATTAATTAGAACTGCTGTTAGAGATGTACTCTGCTCCTTTCCTGACTGGATATATTTTTTCAGATGATACTGAGGAGTGGTACCCTACCTTTTATGAACCCCAGGATGTTGTGGGTTTAGATTCTGAGACCCTGGCTCAAGAGGGACTTATCCCAACTGAGACAGTTGACCCTGGAGTTGTAGCTTCGTAGTATTCTTTGTACTGGATTTGTCTTCAGCTTTTTGTGTTGTTCTTTAGACTCATTGATGTATTATTTAGACTCATGAGTTGTATTGTGACTATTCTATTCTTTATCTGATTCATGCTCATTTCTATCTTAGTTCTGTGATTGAGTATACTATCATTATTGGTGGTTCATTATATTGTTAGATAGACTATCTAGACAGCGTTCTACCGCCGATTCTGCGACATAGGCTGGGCGTTGTTTCCGACTAGTACCCTTACACCGGGTGCGGGTCGTGACACGTTTTTGGTGGTGGCCCATGCAGGTCTAGCTTCACAAGTATGTGATGTCGTGGTAGTGCGATAACTTAGTTATACTACTGCGAGCATGCGATAGGATATAGGATATAGGCTGAGATACTCAATCACATCTAGGAAAATTCTTTTGATTCAACTATTCTCCTTTGACATTGATACTTGATCCCTTAAACTGTCCTTTCTTTGATGTCTTACATCTTGTGCCATATTGATTCTTTCTTTCGCTTTGTCTCAGGATGCCGCCTCAGACTAGATCACAGCAGGGGAGAGCAGCTTCTGAGAGGTCTGCGACGTCCCGAGGGCCTGCACCAGTCACTTCTCCAGTGATTGGAGTGTCAGCTACTTTCGGAGGTCCACCACCTACTCAGAGGACTGTGCCAGCTGTATCTGAGGGGCTTCCACCTCCACCTCCTGTGCCAGCAGAGGCGTCACAGATGTTTATACTGTTTCGTGAGATGCTCGAGGCACAGAGGGCTCAGTCAGAGGCACATCAGAGGCAGACCGACGTCCTACGGCAGGGCATCGAGAGTGCTCATCAGCTTGCTCGTGCTGTAGTTGAGAAAGGAGTTCCGGTCCAGCAGCAGGTTGTTCCTCAGGTTGCTCAGCTTCGGCCAGGCAACATTCAGGACTTCAAGAAACTGGAGCCTAGGATTTTCAAAGGGACGGAGGGCATCGTCTATGCTGATGATTGGCTCGAGGACATTGAGCGTCTTATGAGGGTGTCCCGTCTTTCTGAAGATCTGAAGGTTGAGGCGGTAGGACTTCAACTGTTCGACGTCGCTCGCACTTGGTTCAGGAATGAGCCAGTACTGGTTGACGTAGGCCAATCTTGGGAGGTATTCAATGACCTTTTCAAGAAGAAATTTTTTTCCCGGATGGACAGACTTGACTTGGGGAGACAATTTGAGAGTCTCATTCAGGGGAGCATATCTGAGGAAGAATACGCTGCATAGTTCGGTAGGTTGAGCCGATTTGCAGAGTATTTGGTGAGGGAACCGGAGGTTCGAGCTATTCGTTTCCGTGAGGGTCTAAACTGGGAAGTGAAGATTCTCATTCCGTCTTTTTATGAGACATACTCGAAGATACTTGCGGAGGCACGCAAGGTTGAGCGGGATTTGGGTTTGAAGACCAAGAGAGACCGTGATTCTTTTCTGGGGGCCAACGGCAGTACAGTATCTGCCAAACATCCTCATTTCCAGTCCAGACCTTTCCAGCAGCCATAGCAGAACTAGACTCCAGCTAGAGCGCCTTTTCACCAGGCACCTCAGCAGTAGAGACAGTTACAACAAGCTCCATGCAACTACTGTAAGAAGCCCTGCCACATTTGGGAAGTTTGTAGGAGGAGGCTAGGAGTTTGTTTGTATTGTGGTACTGAAGGGCATCAATCGAGGGAGTGTCCTCATCGTGTAGTTCAGGGAGCAGCTCCAGCTCCGAGGGCACAGACGAGACCACCTGCAGCACAGCTGAGGGGACCGCTTCTGACACAACAGCAGTATTTTTTCCAGCATCAACAGCAAGGAGGTGCTCGACAGGGACGAGCGTTTTCTATGACCGTCGAAGAGGAGGAACCCACCGGAGATGTTATCGCAGGTTCTATTCTTCTTGATTCCATTCCAGCTTTAGCTTTGTTTGATAGTGGTGCTTCCCATAGTTTTGTTTCTTTTTCTTTTGCTCTAAAGCATAGTTTGGTAGCTGAGTCTTTGCTTAGGACTTACAAGATCATGACCGGGGGAGGTATTATCCTGGTTAATGATATTTGCAAGGATCAGAGAGTTACTCTGGGAGGCCGGGAGTTGAGTGCGTGTCTACTTGTAATGCCACTTCTGAGCTACGACATTGTATTCAGGATGGATTGGTTGAGTAGGCACCGTGCTAGCATAGATTATAGAGGAGGTAGAGTTTTGTTTGGTCCGCCAGGAGATCCAGAGTTCGAGTTTGCTAGAGGAGCTGCAGAGCAGGGAGAAGGCATTATTTGTGGAGCTATGGTGGAAGACAAGGAGTTGCCACATCCGTTGATAGCAGAATTCTTGGATATGTTTCCTGAGGAATTGCCAGGATTACCGCCAGATCGAGATGTTAAATTTTCTATAGACTTGGTTCCAGGTGCAGAACCAATTTTGCAGCATGTCTATAGAGTAAACAACAGCGAGCTGGTCGAGTTGAAGAAGCAGGTGGATAAATTACAGGATAAGGGGTTTATCAGATCGAGTTCTTCACCATGGGGAGCCTCAGTATTGTTTGTACCGAAGAAGGATGGATCAGTGCGCATGTGCATTGATTACAGGGCTTTGAATAATCTCACTATCAAGAATAAGTATCCTTTACCACGGATTGATGATCTGTTTGATCAGTTGAGTGGTGCGAAGGTGTTTTCTAAGATAGATTTGAGATCAGGCTACCATCAAGTGAAGGTGAAGCCGGAGGACATACCGAAGACTGCTTTTAGAACTCGGTATGGTCAGTTTGAGTATATGGTGATGACGTTTGGGTTGACTAATGCACCAACGGTATTTATGAACTTGATGAACAAGCTGTTCCACCAGTACCTTGACAAGTTCGTGGTGGTGTTCATCGATGACATACTCATATACTCGAGGACACCGGAAGAGCATGAGGAGCATTTGAGGATTGTGTTGGATGTGCTGAGGAAGGAGAATCTGTATGGGAAGTTGTCCAAGTGTGAGTTTTTCTTGGACAAGGTAGAGTTCTTGGGACATGTTGTGACTGGTGATGGTATTTCAGTGGATCCGAAGAAGATTTTAGCAGTGGAATCTTGGAAGACTCCGAGTTCGGTAGCAGAGATCAGGAGTTTCTTGGGATTGGCAGGCTACTACAGGAAGTTTGTGCAAGATTTTTCAAGGATTGTCGAGCCGATGACCAGACTCACAAGGAAGGATGTGGAGTTTGTTTGGACGGAGGATTGCCAGGTTGCTTTTGATGAGTTGAAGAAGAGGTTGACGTCTGCTCCTATTTTGACGTTGCCATCAGGATCCGGAGGTTTCACTATTTATAGTGATGCATCGGGGAAGAGTTTGGGTTGTGTTCTTCAGTAGCATGGGAAAGTAATTGCCTATGCATCCAGGCAATTGCGACCTCATGAAAAGAACTATCCTACCCATGATTTGGAGTTGGCAGCCGTCATATTCGCTCTGAAGTTGTGGAAACATTATTTGTACGGAGAGCATGTGGAGATCTTCACAGACCATAAAAGCTTGAAGTACGTTTTCACGCAAAAGGAGTTGAACATGAGGCAGCGTCGGTGGTTGGAACTGATAAAGGATTTTGATATCTCTTTGCAATATCATCCTTGGAAAGCAAATGTAGTTGCCGATGCTTTGAGCAGGTATCCGGTAGCTATGTTCTTAACGCAGGATCGATATTTGTTGGAGGACTTGGAGAGCTTGGGCATTGAGGTGATTGTTCCTGGGTGTGCTATGCAGATGTGGGGATTACAGATACACTCAGATTTGATGGACAGGATCAAGGCAGCACAGTATGATGATGTATCTCTAAGGAGTATCAGAGCTCAGGTGAGAGCAGGATTAGAGAATGAATTCATTATTGCAGCAGATGGATCTTTGAGGCATGGAGTTAGATTGTATGTGCCTAGTGGGGAGTTGCGAGAGGAGGTATTGCAGGAAGCGCATCGCTCTCAGTATTCCATGCATCCAGGTGCTAACAAGATGTATCAGGATATGTGAGAGAGTGTGTGGTGGTATGGCATGAAGAGGAAAGTGGAACAGTTTGTATCTAGATACTTAGTGTGCCAGCAGGTAAAAGCCGAGAGGCAGAGGCCAGGAGGTTTACTTCAGCCATTACCAATTCCAGAGTGGAAGTGGGAACACATTACTATAGATTTTGTGTCCGGACTTCCACGATCTCCAGGAGGGAAAGACGTGATTTGGGTCATTGTTGATAGGTTGACCAAGTCGGCCCACTTTTTGTCTTTCAAGGTGGGTTTGTCTACGGAAAAGCTGGCAGAGACGTATGTGAGGCAGATCGTTAGGATACACGGAGTTTCCGTCAGCATAGTCTCTGATCGAGATAGTCGTTTCACTTCTCATTTCTGGAGGAGTTTGCAGGAGAGTTTGGGCACTCAGCTCAAGTTCAGTACTGCATATCATCCCCAGACAGATGGGCAGTCAGAGAGGACTATCCAGACTCTCGAGTATATGTTGCGCACTTGTGTACTAGATTTTGGGGGTTCTTGGGAGGACCATTTCTATTTGGTAGAGTTTGCTTACAACAACAATTACCAGGCCAGCATAGAGATGTCACCTTTTGAAGATCTATATGGTCGGAGGTGTCGTACTCCTTTGTCTTGGGACGATATTGGAGAGAGAGTTTTGCTTGGGCCAGAGATGGTTGTGGATGCAGCGAAGAAGGTTCAGTTGATCAGAGACAGACTTCGAGTGGCGCAGGACAGACAGCGGCATTGGGCCGATAGCCATCGAAGACCTTTGGAGTTTGAGGTATAGTTAGATTTTGTTGTGCTTATTTTTGGTTGTTTGTTATAGATTATGTTCTTAAGATGGTGTTTTGTTCTAGGTGGGTGGTTTGGTGTTTCTGAGGATTTCTCCGACACGAGGCACGATTCGTTTCGGTGGAGGCGGAAAGCTTAGTCCACGATTCATCGGACCTTTCACTATTCTAAAGAGGGTCGGTGCAGTTGCTTATAGACTAGACTAGCCACCTGCATTGGAGGGAGTGCACAACGTGTTTCATGTGTCACAGTTGAGACGATACGTGGCCGATCCTAGCCATGTATTGGATCACTCGGAGATAGAGGTGGGCCCTACTCTTAGCTATCCAGAGCAGCCAGTTGAGATTCTGGATCGGAGAGAGAAGGTGCTGAGGAACCAGACTATTCCTTTGGTGCGCATTGCATGGAGGCATCACTCTCCGGAGGAGTCTACCTGGGAGAGAGAGGATGACATGCGAGAGAGTTATCCATATTTGTTTGTACCTTGAGGTATGTTATTTTCTAGTTATGTTATGTTCATTAGTTAGTTGTGATTCTTTAGTTCTGTTCTGTTACTTGCTGGGGGTAGTTTTCATCTTTGAATTTCGTGGACAAAATTATTTTAAGGAGGGTAGACTTGTCACTACCACATTTTTAGGAAAGGGTATTTTAGTCTTTTCCTATTTAATTAAATATTGTGCATTATAAATAATTATTTGTTGTATTATTTAATTGTTGTTAGATGTTATTTAATTATTTTGGACTTATATTAGTGGACCCAACTAGTTTAGTTTGGACCCATGGACCAACATGAATTAATTAAATCATTAGACTAGAAGCTTCCTTCCTTAATTATTTCTTCATGAGAGGCCCCAAGGGGTATATTGGATATTTCATAATTGCTTGAGGAAGGGGTAGGGGCCGGCCTATTAAAATAGGGGGGAAATTCTCTCTCCTCTCATTTTCATTCCAAATCTAGATCTAGAATTTTTCACTACCAAATTTCTTTCATTCCTATTTCATTTCCCTACCAAATTCATTCCAATTCCTTCCTAATTCACCATTAGAGAGTTGAGAAGCAAGGATCTAGAAGGGGGAAGCAATGATCTACAAAGAGGAGCAAGGATCTACAATTTGGAGGTAATTTCATCTCAATTGGAGGTTTCATTGGGAATCCATCTCCCAATAGGTATAATTCAGTTTTTTCCCTTAAAATAGCTTCTAAATCTGAGATTTAACATGGAAAATCAACCCATATGTATGTACTACCCATAGGACTTGGTTTTGTGTTCATAGGAGACCCATGGAGAAAGTTATGGTACTTTTTGTGTCAATTTTGGGGAAATTCCGAATTGATATTTTGTTGTGTGTGTCAATTGTTCCTATAGATCAATTGGTCATGTGCTTATGTGTTTGGGGCTAGTGTCATATCCACAATTGGGTACATGTAGTTCGTATCCCAACAATTTGGTGATACGTGTCGTTTTGGGGATTTTTCTCCGACACGGGACTTTGTACATGTCGTATTTTGACACAGACACATAGATCTACTTTTGACACTTTGATTTGTTCATAAATATTATTTGTGACTTGTTTGTGTCCTTCGGAGTGCAATTGGTTGTGTGTTGGACTCGTGTCGCATGCGTATCCTAGATCTAGTGGGATACGGTGTGATACTCTCCAATTGTGTGTGTTTTTGTATAGATCTAATTATTTATGCTTTAATTCTTGTATAATAATTAGTATATATATATATGTTATATATTTATTTTAGTGTATTTATTATGGTATTTATTGTAGCATAGATCTATATATTTTTATGTGTGCTACTATGATGTATAAAAATATATGTAGTTTTCTTTACATGTAATTATATATGTTACTACATATTAATAAAATAAATTATACATAAATGTTTTATAAAATATATTTATGTGTTTAAATGAGTAATTATATTAATTATAATTATTCTATAATTAATTGTATATTAATGAATATATTTTATTTGTGCTTCTAGCTATGTTAAAATATGTATATTAATACATGCAATGTGTTTGTAGCTATTAGAAATTATTTGTGTAGGATTATGTATATATATATATAAGTATATATTAAATTAATTATTTTATATATATAAATATATTGATTTATATATTTATATATTTCTATATATATATATATATATTTACTGTTTTTGGTGACAGTAGGATCAATGACAGTGAACTGTCATTGTTAGAACGGTTACAGCAGCCGCTGTAGCAGTGGCGGCGGGTTATTAATGACAGAGCCGCCACTGTCATTAATAACCGCATGCATCAGCGGGAATTTGCAGCAGTTGCGACGCCAACTTTGGTGACAGTTGAAAACTCTCACAAAAGGAGCGACAGCAGTGCAGTTGCACAACAGCGTTTTGGCGACAGTTTTTCTGTGACAGTCGGGACTGTCACTATAAGTCTGTTTATTAAAAATTAGTGTTTTAGCACACTGTTTTCAGTGACAATTGGGCAGATTTAGTTTATATATTATATATTATATTTGTATATATATATGTATATATATATATATATGGGTTATTGTGAGGTATAATACTAGTATTGTTATTATTTTATTTATATATAATATATTAGTTTATATATAATATATTATGTATTAGAGTAAATAATATACCTATATGTATCTTGAGCATTACTTTGTGTGGATACCAATTGGGTTCAAAACCTTGATTCCTAAATTATTGTATTTAATATTCTATATTATGCATTATTATTAATATTAGTATTGTGAGGTTTATTTTGGATTCACGTATCCGAAGATACGGTATCCTAATATTAAAGGACGTAGTCTTATGACTTAGAGCTTAGTATTTTGATCCAAGTTTTTGGTGCTAGACTTGTACAACCTAGAAATAGATAGTTGACCTTGGGTTGACCACAGTTGACTTTTGACTTAGAGTTGACTTTTGACCTAGAAGTTGACTAGTTTAACTTGTTCTCTTTTCGGGACCTTGTATTGATGTTGTATTCCATATCTAGGTCTTTGAGGCACCGAGTCAGACATCTGTGAGACTATTCATTGGACTTCAGACGAGTACATTCTCTGATAGTTTCTCATTTATGATATCCTCTATGTTCACTATATCTAGTATAGATATCCATGTTCTTTTGACACTATGGTTACACGGATTGGTATATCCGGATCTCGTCATGAGATGTTATTCCTTGGTATATGGTGCAAGTATTATTTCATTGGTTATCTTGTACATGTACAGACACCAATTCTCGGGGAGACTAGCTATCTTCTTGGGGAATCTCGTGCCATAGCATACCGTGGTTGGATCTATTATACCAGTCGGGGTGGGGAGTATTAGTATAGATATGTGATCAAATCCCTATTGAATAAAGTACTGGTAAATGAATAGTGTTGATCATAAACCGCACTTATGATTAGCCAGGCCGTATTGCATCTTGCCCAAGCCGATCACATGTTAAGCTAGTACTCACACACTTAGTCTTTAGTATTATTGTTTCATTGGCATATTGTTCATTATTGTATTTATTTCTAGTATTTTCTTATCGTATATATATCTCTTATATCTATTCTGCATCTTGTTTATCCACAACTATTTACTGCTACATAGTTCTTATCATTAATTAGAACTGCTGTTAGAGATGTACTCTTCTCCTTTCCTGACTGGATATATTTTTCCAGATGATACTGAGGAGTGGTACCCTACCTTTTATGGACCCCAGGATATTGTGGGTTTAGATTCTGAGACCCTGGCTCAAGAGGGACTTATCCCTACTGAGATAGTTGACCCTGGAGTTGTAGCTTCGTAGTATTCTTTGTACTGGATTTGTCTCCAGCTTTTTGTGTTGTTCTTCAGACTCATTGATGTATTATTTAGACTCATGAGTTATATTATGACTATTCTATTCTTTATCTGATTCGTGCTCATTTCTATCTTAGTTCTGTGATTGAGTATACTATCATTATTGGTGGTTCATTATATTGTTAGATAGACTATCTAGACAGCGTTCTACCGCCGATTCTGCGGCATAGGCTGGGCGTTGTTTTCGACTAGTACCCTTACACCGGGTGCGGGTCGTGACATTAATTCTTAAACCTAAATTTATTGGTGATTTATTACTATAAAATAAGTATTTTAGAATTATTTTTGTGGTATTTTAATCAAAATTTTAAACCCAAAAAATAAGGGTCACTAACCTAGGTTTCGGGTGATTTGTGGCATAGTTTTGCACATAAATAGGGGTTATTTTGGAAGAAATAAAAGGTAATTATTTTATGAGATTAAAAAAAATGATATAAAATATTTTTTTATGAATATAAACCATACCCATGGACTGGCAATGCTCCGAACAAGTTTCGGACAAAACTAGTCAACTTAAAGTATCACTAATCTTGAAATATGATTATTTTGTTAATTCTGAATTTAAGGGTTAAAAATTAATATAAATCAGGTTTAAATAAATATTATATAATTTATTTTCATTTCTTTCGATTGGGGACTTAACCATAAATTTTGGAAGTCATAAACCATAAAACTAGGTTCCGATACCTCGTAAAACGTATAAGTTATTATGTCAAAAATTTATATATTAGGATGAGGTTGGACTTGGGTATTAATGGTTTATAATAAATTATAAAATTTAGTTGTGGTTACAAGATTCTTGATTAGATACTTAAAGTAGAAAATTTATTGTTTAGGTTAATTAGATTCCGGAGGAGTGGACGCGGGACCAACTTTGTAACTACATACTACAGACCCAGGCAACTGTACCTTGCCAAACTTGTAGTATATCCTATTATATTATTTTATTGTGTTTCTTTCCATATATATATACTCTTGTGATGTACCTGTTCAACCTAGGACCGTGAGACGTTACTTAGTGTTCGAACAAGATTCAGGTGTCAATGTCATACGCAGAGTCGTGTAACGTCACTTAGAGAGTTGATTCCACGATCCTAATTTTACGTGCTTGCTTTACCAAGTATGTCAGACCGTATGACACTTGACACTATTTCATGTGACAGAATCTTTCTTGACTTATTCATGGTCATTCTGTATAGGCTTACAGGATTCGTGATATGACACTTACATTTTATATAGATATCATTATGACTCATTGTACTAGCTATAGGTCATGATCTTGCGTGTTGTGGACATAAGACATTGTGGACATGAGACTTGAGGTTACATTGGGTGGGGGGACACACATGCTACAGGTTGATTATGTTTATATATACTATCTTACTGGAGATGCTTTAGTCTCTGTACCAGTGCTTGGCACATTTACTGGCCCTACGAGATACTACTTGTTGCTATGGGCTCCCCGGCATAGAGCCTGTTGTGGTCTCAGCCTGAGTACTAGTGTTGCTCTCATTTGTATTTTACTTAGCTGGTCACATAGCTTATCCTGAGGATCTGTTTTTACTTATTATATTTTATTTGGCTTGAGTGTTTATTGTACCTTGCTATGTCCCCTGAGGACCTGGATCCAGATTATGTCTCCAGGTGTAGACGAAGTGAGCTATCCCGTGGTTTACGAGGTAGGTGATGCTATTGGAGATATACAGGTTGCAGAGGACGAGGTTATTTTGGAGGACTTCTCTTGAGCACACAGTATTCTTACCATTCATTTATTATGCTTAGTGTTCTTAGATATTTGATCTTGTAGTGACTTCTGGATATTGTACTTGTTGTTATTTTTCTTTCTATTTTGATGATGGGTTGTTCTCCGTGACATTATTTACATTGCTTTGGTTGGACAAATTATTTTATATTATTATGAATGGACTTGTCTTTTTGTGATTTTATTACTTATTATGGATGAGATTAGATATATAAACTATGACAGGTTTTTGTAGACCATTTTATATGTATTACAACTTAAGGGCACTCTAACGGGTCCATTAAATTGGGTTTGCCCAATGGAGTTATGCTACTGGCCATTGCCACATGTCTAGTCCCTTGGTATTTTGGGACTAGGATGTGACATAATTTTTTTGGTGGCTCATGCAGGTCTAGGAATATATTGCTTCAGTTTTAACTAAGGGATTGAGCAAGCCTACAATTAGGATAGGATAAATTATAGGATCTCATCCACATATTGACACGTTGTTGACCTCTATATCGGATTTGAATTAATTTCTTAACTTGCATCATTCTTGATTCAACTGTTCGACCCTATAATAATCCCGACAGAAGAAGAGAAGACGAAAAAATTCTTTGATGTACTGAGCTTTGAATTACAGAGACAGATTGGGTCTGTTGCACCTATTTCTTATACGGACATCCTTGCCGCAGCTCGATGCATGGAGCGCATCCACAGGAGGGAGTCCAACTAGAAGAGATTGCATGCATTAGTACCAGCTCAAGCACCACACGGGAAGCCTGCAAAGCGACCCCAAATGAATCCACCACAGAGAGCAGCATCACAATCCCTAGCCCTTCCTATTTGTCACTACTGTGGCAAGGTAGGCCATATTGAAAGGGAATGCAGACGCAAATTTGGATTATGTTAAGCTTGTGGATCCAGTCAGCATTCAGCCAGGGATTATCCTGAGCATCGAGGAGGAACACCGATGGTTCATCGACCCGCTTTACCAATACTAGGGCCAGTCTAGCAGCCATATTGACCAGCTTATCCAGCACCAGGAGCACCACAAGCGGGAGATAGAGGATTCAGAACACCAGTACCGAGAGAATATCAATCGAGGCCACCCTTGGCATCACAGGCAGCACTCTTCCAGCAGGTCCAGCAACAGTTGAGGGCACCAATACAGGGACGTTGACAGGCTTTTGAGATGATAGTAGAGGAGGCACGGACTCGAGGAGTAGAGAATATGGATAAGATTTAGTTTTATCATAGATAGCTATAGTAACGAATATTCCTAATAATACTTTAGCATGTACATGTTAGTTCCATTCCCTAGTCTATTCCTAATATTATGTTAGCATGAACTTGTTAGTCTAGAGTGGTCCCCAAGTTTTCAGAAGCTGTAGTTGATCCTTGTTCTACTCAGACTCCTTTACTCTTGACTTAATCATCTCTCATTACCTAGAAAAAAAGTTTTTATTACTTCCCTACGTGTTCTGCTTGAACAAAAATCCTCACCCTTTCTCTCAATTTTTTCTTGCTCATGGTCCCTTATATTTTGTGTCGTCTTCAACAAATTTGTCCTACAACCATGTCTCTCTTTTGGGATAAACCCTTCTTGACTTGTTTAGTGTGCCTTCATTTTGAATTTAGAGGATGCAGGTATGACCTTCAAACTTCCTTTAGTTACCATGTCCTTATAGATTCATAGAGTAGCTTTATTCTTAATTGCGAGGACGCAATTCTTTTAAGGTAGGAAGATTGTATGCCCCTATATTTATAAAAAGGGTTATTTTGATATTTTTTGATTTATTTTAATTATTTAATTTAATTCAATAGATTATAGTAGTAATTTCTAAATTCTTCTTTTATATATATGACAATTTGTCATGGCTTGGTTATTTTAAGCAATGCACAAAAAAATTTTTCCAACAAAATTTATATTACTAATCTTGATTGTACCTAATATATTTAGGATATTGATGTTATATTTGTTTGACCTCCCCCATGCTCCAAAAATATTGTCAAACATCTAGAACCACGGTTACCGTAAAACTGTCTCCTTTTGAGTAGAAGTTGACCCAAACCCAATCCAAACACATGTAGTCATGTAGTGCACACAAATACCCCATGTATATATATATATATATATATATATATATATATATATTATATATTTACATTAATTTGGTTCTATTTATAGCCATATATTAATATGATACTTAAATTTAAAACATTGATCGACTGGTTCACTGGTCAACCACTTCAACCGGCCGATCCGATCATATTTTTAAAATACTGATCCAAAGTAGGATCAATGTGTGACTAATATTTTTTGCCAAAACAAAGTACCTAATTTAAGGGGATCAAATTTATGAAATGGTAAGACATAACACATATTATAATCCCTATAAATTAGGCCGAAAGAAGAAATTAGGGAACAAGTACTAATTACGTGATGTGGCTGATTAATATTTGTGATATGATAAAAAATATTACGTAACAAAGAAACAAAGAAAGAAAGTTTATGTGTATAACTTTATGATCAATATCATTTATAATATGAAAAAGCGCTTTGGCTAGTGATGTGTTAGAGATGTAATAGCAAACGACGGCTCAGACCCTTCCCTCACTCCCTCTCCCCTCCCCCTCCTCCTCCGCGTACTCCATCCACCATGCCACCACACCCGCCGGAGTACGATTTAGCTTGTATGATTAGAGCTAAAGTTAATATGGTAGTACTAAAAAATATTATTATATATTATAAAATTACTATAATATATTTAATAGGGTAGCTTCAAAATATTATAATATATTTATATTATACTTAAATTTAAAACATTGATCGACCGGTTCATTGGTCAACCACTTGAACCGGTCGGTCCGATCAGATTTTGAAATACTGATCCAAAGTAGGGTCAATGTGTGACTAATATTTTTGGCCAAAACAAAGTTCCTAATTTGAGGGGATTAAATTTATGAAATGGTAAGACATGACACATATTATAATTCCTACAAATTAGGCTGAAAGAAGAAATAAGGGAACAAGTACTAATTACGTGATGTGGCTAATTAATATTTGTGATATGATAAAAAATATTATGTAACAAAGAAACAAAGAAACAAAGAAAGTAAGTTTATTTATATGAATTTATGATCAATATCATTTATAATATGAAAAAGTGCTTTGGCTAGCACTGCGTTAGCGATGTGCTAGCAAACGACATCTTAGCCCCTTGCCTCACTCGCTCCCCCCTCCCCCTCCTCCTCCTCCTCCTCCCCCTCCCCCTCCCCCTCCTCCTCCTGCTCCTCGTACTCCGGTCGTCGCACCACCGCACCCGTCGAAGTATGATTTAGCTTGTACGATTAAAGCTAAAGTTAATATGGTAGTACTAAAAAATATTATTATATATTCTAAAATTACTATTATATATTTAATAAGGTAGCTTAAAATATTATAATATATTAAGGCTAAACTTAAACTTGATACCCTCAACTATTCATGTTTGGCAACTTGATACCCTAAATATTAAAAATAGGCAACTTAATACACTATAAAACATTTCCCAAAAATTCCTTCCCATCTTCAACAGCCCCCTCCCTCCCCCCTAGCTGCCCCCCTTCTACCTTGCCGTCGTGCCCCCCCACTGATGACCCCCTCTTTGGTCGGCATGGAACATCATGTAGCCCCATGGCTCTTGGGTTGGGGCGTGCGTACGCAGTACAGCTCCGGAGCTAGGGAAAAGGGGGGCGCGAGCGTCGCGGTGCTAGAGCGATGGTGGTGGCGCACGAGAATCATTACGTCGGAGTCTGTGTGCATCACCAGAGCATGGGGGCACCTGGTCACGCGAGGTCTGCTCGCTTGCTTGAGGCAGAAAGGGGGGCACCGCGGGGCAGATGGAGGTAGGGACTGACGGGATAGGGGAGGGGTGGAGGGGCTGGGGGTGGACGAGGGGAGGGGTCTATTGAAGAGGGGAGGGCATTTTTGGGAAAAAATTAGGGTACAAAGTTGTCTATTTTTAAAGATTAGAGTATCAAGTTGTGAAACATGAACAGTTGATGGTATCTAGTTAAAATTTAGCCATATATTAATATTACACTTATATTTAAAACATTGATCGACCGGTTCACTGGTCAACTGCTTGAACCGGCCAATTCGATCATATTTTAAAAACATTGATCCAAAGTAGGATCAATGTGTGATGGATATTTTTGGCCAAAACAAAGTGCCTAATTTGAGGGGATAAAATTTATGAAATGGTAAGACATGACACATATTATAATCCCTATAAATAAGGCAGAAAGAACAAATAAGGGTACAAGTACTAATTACGTGATGTGGCCAATTAATATTTGTGATATGATAAAAAAATATAATGTAATAGATAAAAAAAGAAAGTAAGTTTATGTATATGACTTTATGATCAATATCATATATAATATGAAAAAACTCGTTGGCTAGTGCTGTGTTAGTGATGTGCTAGCAAACGGTGGCTCCACCCCTTCCCTTAAACCCTCCCCCCACCCCCTTATGCTCTGCGTACTCCGTCCCCCGCTCTACCACACCCGTCGGAGTACGATTTAGCTTGTAAGATTTGAGCAAATTAAAGTTAATATGGTAGTACTAAAAAATATTATTATATATTCTAAAATTACTATAATATATTTAATAGGGTAGCTTCAAAATATTATAATATATTAATATTATACTTAAATTTAAAACATTGATCGACCGGTTCACTGGTCAACCGCTTGAACCGACCAATCCGATCAGATTTTTATTACACTGATGCAAAGTAGGATCAATGTGTGACTAATATTTTTGGCTAAAACAAAGTATCTAATTTGAGAGAATCAAATTTATGAAATGGTAAGACATCATATTATAATCCCTAGAAATTAGGCCGAAAGAACAAATAAAGGAACAAGTACTAATTATATGATGTGGACAATTAATATTTGCGATATGATAAAAAAATATTACGTAACAGAGAAACAAAGAAAGTAAGTTTATGTATATTATTTTATGTCATGACCCACACCCAGAATTTGGGGCACGAGTACATGAGTATGTCCATCCTACGCCGCAGCACTGACGGTAGAATGCTGTCTAGGTCACAGTACTATCTAATCAATCTCACACGAGTATCCAACTCCCTAAGGAGACACAGATAGAACAATATAATATGGAAATACTCAATCACAGAACTAAAGCATGATAAGATATCGAAGAAAATAAACAAAATGTAATACAAGTCTGAACAAAAATAGTCTAACTCAAACAATAACATCCAAGTCTCAAAGTATGCCGGAAACAAATCCGATAACAATAATCTGCTAAAAGAAACTAACTGAATAACTAGAGATCCCGGCTAGACCTCCCGGAATCACACCTGCCTATAAGGTCCACGACTGCAGCTACTCTCCTTGTGGTCCATAATATGTCAGACACCAGTCCTCTAAGTCACAGTCTGGAAAAATATTTCCAATCAGGATGGAGCAAAGTACAAACCAAATAACAGTTCCAGTTAATTGATAAGGACTATAAAACAATAAATAGATGATGCTATATACTGAGAGAAGACAATGAATAAATACAATGACAAAAAAAAGGCAATATAGGAAATATGGTACAGTCAGTGCATATATGAAATGAAGAGAAAGAACTGTAATATCATGTACGGGGTGATGTAGTATATGAACTAAAATGGAGAACTGTAACTATTCTAAGTGTTTGAAATAGTAGTTTTGAAATATGATCGGCTTGAGAACTTGTACGATAGCCACATGGCCTGGCTAATCATACGTGAGGTGTATGATTAAGACTAACAATATTTTACACTTGTACGATTGGTATTTGATCACATCTCTCACTAGAAATTTTCCCGTCCCAAACTAGTACAGTGGATCCAACCATGACACGTCACGATACACGACCAATGTCCAATATATCATGTACAATATCTAATATCAATGTCGTATACAATGTCAATACGATAACCAATGTAATATCTCATGACTGCAGATCCAATCTATATACTAGTCCGTGTAGCACAGTGTCAAGAATCAGATGTAACAATTCTAATTACTTGAATTATAGAAATTATCAAATAACCAAAATTATCAAAGAATGTACTCACCTGTGGTCCTTAGCTTGTATGAATCAAAGTCCAAGTCACAGTCCAAATAGCCTATGTATTACAATTTTACCATGTCAAAAGATAATTTATTTTAATTTATTTAATTATGCAATAATTACTCTAAAATTCTATTTTAATCTTATTATTCTGATTTTTAGGTTAATTCCTAAATTTTGTCCAAAGAAACTAAATTTTACCAATTCGAGACTCATGGCACGCAAATCGAGGCGATCTGTTGACCAAAAAGTCAATCGATGCAAACTTGACTTTCATGTATGGTTTTCTGTAGATTTCAGCATCTAAAACATGCTAGAATTTACGGCTTGTCCGAATTCAAATTCATTTGGAAATTATTGCACATACCTAAAATCGTATTGTGCAACAGTGGTTGATTGTTAACCTAAAAGTTCTACAAAATTAACAGCAAAGAAATATTTTGTATTATATCCTAGGAAAAATATATGTCAATTATCTCGACATTAGCTTTCTGAAACTTTAGACAGTTAGTGATTCTGATTCCTGGTTCTCCCGAAATTAAGAAAACACCGAGATGCATTTATTTTCGGACATGTTGTGCTCTACGAATTTTCTAAAATTTACTATTTAGAATTTCGTGAAAAAAATTTTATATTCAGAAAACTAACCTCAATATGGTTCTAACGCAAGAAATTGGGCCACGTTTGGAGTCCTGATCTATGAGTAATGGCTTCTTGAAGATGAAGGAAACCCTAGATGACATCCCCTCAAGTCTCTCTCTCTCTAAAATAATAGAATAATTAGGGTTATTATATTTTATATATATATATATATATATATATATATATATATATATATATATATATATATATATATATATATATATATATATATATATATAGATGTTGGCTGACATGTGGCTGAATGAAAAGTTCAAGGCTTACACGTGTCAGAATCGGATTGGATGATTTTGTTTGTATTATTTGTTTTTGATTTGCCTTTATCAAAATATTATTTAAGTTATTTTAAATCTAAATAACTCAAAATAAATATTATAAATAATCATAAAATCTTGAAAAATTACAGAAAATATATTTTGAACCTAAAAATTCTAGAAAATATTTGGAATAATTTTATGTTCATAGATTTCCTACTATAATTAGGAGAAGCTCTAAAAATTAGTTTTACCTATTTAAATAAAAATAAATATTAAACATATTCCAAAAATTCTAAAATAATTTTAAAAAATATATAATAATATTATAAATAGTAAAAAAGTATGTGGGTCTATTCTATATTCCTGGACTTGCACAATAAATTCTAGAAGTCCTAAAAAAATTAGTTATTAATCTAAATAACTCCCAATAAATACTAAAATACTCAGAAAATTCTCAAAAAGTTCTAGAAAATATATTTAAAAATTTAGAACCGAAAATAAAAGTTTGAAATATTTTAATTATGTTTGACACTAAAATAAATTCTTGAAAGCCCTAAAAAATTTACTTTACTAGTTTTTAATTAACAAACAATTGTAAAAAAATTCCAATAGCCCCAAATTAACCTAATAACAAGAATTTCAGGATACGGAGGTTACAAGTCTACCCACCTTAAAATAAATTTTGTCCTCAAAATTTAAAATCCTCAATAGTTGTATTTATTTTTTATTTTTTTACCATCAAAATTTAAATTTATCAAACCATATAATCATGAAGTAAATCCATATTGTTATTTCACAAAATTTTCAAAATTCTATAAATATCATATTCTTGAGAATCTTCAAATTTAAAATCAAATTTCAAAATTTTAAGTTAATAACTAAATAATCAAAAATATTAATATTCAATTCTCTAATTTAAATCCAATCAATGCATATTAATAAAATTTAAAATCTCATCCAAAAAATTTGAATTCAAATACTAATCCATTAGTGATCCTATTCCTCGATTCTTTTTCCACACAATACTCAAATAATGTAATACTTACGAAATCTTCAAATGCAATATTCAAAATATAAATTTTAAATTTATATCTTGTAGTCAAATAAATATAATGATAATCTTCTTAAATTCTCAAAATTTAATGACAAATTCAATTATATCATAATCTTTATAAAAATCAATGATTTAACAAAATCGTTAATTCAGCCATATTAAATTCTCAACTCTTTATTTAAATTAATGTTTATCCTCAAAATTTAAAATTCTTAATCAATTTTTTTCTGCCACCATCAAAAATTTAGTAATATAATCATGAAGTCAAACCACTATTGTTATTTAACAAAGTCCTTAAAAATTAACTTCATCCTCATAACTTAAAATTATAACGTAAATCTTTAAAATTTGAATTTATCTTCAAAATTTAAAATTCAATAGAATTTTTCTCGTAAATTAGATTCACAAGTCATAACTCTTAAATACAATCTAACATTATTTGTATAAAATTTAAATCTCATTTATGAATCTCTTCAAAAATTTAATAATTAAATCCTTCAAATTTAATCTCAGATCCAAACTTAAAAATTAAATCCAATCTTCAAGTTTTAAAAAAAAATTCCATCCTTAAAATTTGGAATCTCATATTATAGTCATTTCTCATAATAATTTGATTTGTCCCCATAACCATAATTCACTTTATCCTCACTTCTATTACGTATACGAATTCTTGATATTTAAATTAATGACCATTCTTAGAATATCGATTAATGATTCAATCCTAAAAATTTAAAAGTTAAATCCAATCTTTAAAGTAAATCCTACTAATATAAATTTCATGAATAAATTTAAAAAAATTTAAAGTCTCATTCTCAATATTGAATTCTAAATCTACTCAATTAATCATATCTCTCAAAAAAATATATATTTAATTTTGACTTCAAATAAAGTCCTTAAAAGTCAAAATCAACAAGTTATAAAATTAAATCTTTATATTGTTTTTCCTTTGGTCTAACCAAACGCATAATCCAAGTTTCAATATTATTTCAAACTCCGAATACTCAAAATTTTCAACATTATCCTGGAGTTTCTTGAATTATATCTCAAAACTTTTAAGATTATCCTAAAATTTAAAAACTTTCAACATTATCCTCAAGTTCAAAAAAAAATTCAACATTATCCTGAAGATAGACCGAAAAGAATCAATCAAGGCAATAGATACGATATCATCAAGGAAGGACAATAAAATTCTAAAGGAAGCAATATTTATGAGGAATAAGGATAACAAGATAAAAAGTTTGGAATGTTACTAGTTGTGATTGAGTATTCACACTCATCCTAGTATGATATACCCTAGATCCTATCACAGGCTCGTAGTAGTAAAACTAAGTCGTTACACTACCATGACATCGCTCTAATTACGAAGTTCGACCTGCATGGGCCACCACTCTTTATGATCAATATCATTCATAATATTAAAATGCTCTTTGGCTAGCTGCGTTAGCGATGTGCTAGCAAACGGCGGCTCAGCCTCTTCCCTCACTCCCTCCCCCCTACCCCTCCTGCTCCGCGTACTCCGGCTACCGCACCCTTTGGAGTATGATTTAACTTGTATGATTAGAGCTAAAGTTAATAAGGAAGTACTAAAAAATATTATGGTATACTAAAATTACTATAACGTACTTAATATGGTAGCTTCAAAATATTATAATAAATTAAGGATAAATTTTAACTTGATACCCTCAGCTATTCATGTTTGGCAACTTGATACCCTAAACTTTTAAAATAGGCAACTTAATACCGTAAAAAATAATTTCCCTAAAATACCCTCCCATCTTCAACAGCCCCCCTGCCACCTCCCAACCCCGCCCGGTCGCCCCCCCTCTCGCCTCGACGATGTGCCCCCGTGTGATGACCCCCTACCCCCCTTCCGACCAGTATGGAATGTCGTACAGCTTCGAAGCTAGTGGGATGGGGTGTGCACGTGTGGCGTGGCCCCGGACTAAGGACGGGGGGAGGCATTAGCGTCACGGCGGTGAAGCGCGGGAGGAGGAGCGTTCACGTTGCGACACAGGAGTGCGGCTGTGGCTGCGCGCGCGATGTGGCATAGGAAAGTAAACGGGGGTCGCGTGCCCAACGCAGGAGCACGGGGGCGAGCGGTCGGGTGAGGTCTGCTTGCTGGTTTGAGGCGGGAGGAGGGGCACCATGGGGCGACGGAAGGAGGGGATTGTCGGGGAGGGGGATGGGTAGGGGGCTGGGGGAGGGGTCTGTTAAAGTGGGGAGGACATTTTGGGGGAAAAAATTTAGGGTACTAAGTTGTCTATTTTTAAAATTTAGGGTATCAAAGTTGTCAAATAGGAATAGTTGAGTGTATCAAGTTTAAATTTAGCCATATATTAATATTATACTTAAATTTAAAACATTGATCGACCGGTTCACTAGTTAACCGCTTGAACTGGTCGATCCGATCATATTTTTAAAATACTGATCAAAAGTAGGATCAATGTATGACTAATATTTTTGGCCAAAATAAAGTACCTAATTTGAGGGGATCAAATTTATGAAATGTTAAGACATGACACATATTATAATCCCTACAAATTAGGCAGAAAGAACAAATAAGGGAACAAGTACTAATTACGTGATGTGGCCAATTAATATTTACGATATGATAAAAAATATTACGTAACAGAGAAACAAAGAAAGTAAGTTTATGTATATGACTTTATGATCAATATCATTTATAATATGAAAAAGCGCTTTGGCTAGCGATGTGCTAGCAAACGGTGGCTCCATCCCTTCCCTCACTCCCTCCCGCTCCCCCTCCTACTCCGCGTACTCTGATTTAGCTTGTATGATTAGAGCTAAAGTTAATATGGTAGTACTAAAAAATATTATTTAATAGGGTAGCTTCAAAATATTAAAATATACTAATATTATACTTAAATTTAAAACATTGATCGATGGGTTCACTTGTCAAGCGCTTAAATAGGCTAATTCGATCAGATTTTTAAAACACTGATCCAAAGTAGGATCATTGTATGACTAATATTTTTGGCCAAAACAAAGTGCCTAATTTAAGGGGATCAAATTTATGAGATGGTAAGACGTTATATTATAATCCCAACAAATTAGTCAGAAAGAACAAATAAGGGAAGAAGTACTAATTACGTGATGTGGCTAATTAATATTTGCGATATGATAAAAAAAAAAAACGTAACAAAGAAAGTAAGTTTATGTATATGACTTTATGATCAATAATAATTATAATATGAAAAAATTCTTTGGCTAGCGCTACGTTGGCGTTGTGCTATCAAATGGACGCTCAGCCCCTTCCATCACTCCCTCCCCCTCTCCCCCTCCTACTCCGCATACTCCGGCCGTTGCACCACCGCACCCGTCGGAGTATGATTTAGCTTGTATGATTAGAGTTAAAGTTAATATGGTAGTGCTAAAAAATATTATTATATATTCTAAAATTACTATAATATATTTAATAAGGTAGCTTTAAAATATTATAATATATTAAGGCTAAATTTTAACTTGATAACCTTAACTATTCATGTTTGGCAACTTGATACCCTAAAATTTAAAATAAGGCAACTTAATACCCTAAAAAAAAATTCCCAAAATGCCCTCCCATCTTCAACAGCACCCTCCCGGCCGCCCCCTTTGGTCTCGTAGTCGTGCCCCCCCACCGATGACCCCCTCCCCCTCTCTCCGGTCGGAATGGAACGTCGTTCAGCGTCGGAGCTCGTGGGCTGGGGCGTGCGCTGGCGGGGGCTTACGCGCACGACGTGGTACCAAACGAGGGCAGGGCCTTGGGGTGCGTGCGTCGCAGCGCAGGAGCGCTGGCGGGGGCGTGTGCGCGTCGCTGTGCCAGAGCATATGTGTGCGCGGTAGGGCGAAGTTTGCTCATTGGCTTGAGGCGGGAGAGGGGCACCGCGGGGCTGCGACAAGTGGGGACTGCCTGGGTGGGGGAGGTAGGATGGGGGTGGGGGAGGGGTCCGTTGAAGAGGGAAGGGCATTTTAGGGAAAAATTTAAGGGTACTAAGTTGTCTATTTTTAAAGTTTAGGGTATCAAGTTGTCAAACATGAATAGTTGAGGGTAACAAGTTAAAATTTAGCCATATATTAATATTATACTTAAATTTAAAACATTAATCGATGTGTTCACTGATCAACCGCTTGAACCTTCCGATATAATCATATTTTTAAAACATTGATCCAAAGTAGGATTAATGTGTGACTAATATTTTTGGCCAAAACAAAGTGCCTAATTTGAGGGGATCA
Organism: Iris macrosiphon; assembly: GCA_036927795.1. Classification (NCBI taxonomy): domain Eukaryota; kingdom Viridiplantae; phylum Streptophyta; class Magnoliopsida; order Asparagales; family Iridaceae; genus Iris; species Iris macrosiphon. The sequence continues at coordinate 61,313,778 of JAYESA010000017.1, read as the reverse complement.
AATTTATGAAATGGTAAGACATGACACATATTATAATCCTTGCAAATTAGGCAGAGAGAACAAATAAGGGAACAAATCCTAATTACGTTATGTGCCAATTAATATCTGCGATATGATAAAAAAATATTATGTAACAGAGAAACAAAAAAAGTATGTTTATGTATATGACTTTATGATCAATATCATTTATAATTTGAAAAACTTTTTTGGCTAGCGATGTGTTAGCGGTGTGCTAGCGAACGGCGGCTCTGCCCCTTCCTTCACTCCCTTCCACCCCCCCCTCTTCCTGCTCCGTGTACTCCGGTCGCCGCTAGTGGCGGAGCGAGCCTCTAAATTAGGGAAGGATGAACTTTTGGTACAGCCCTAGCGACACGAGGACACTAGCATTGTACCATCTAGCATATTAATTTTTTGAGAATTTAATAATCACTTAATTGTCGCATACTCCAAATCAAAACAAAAATTAAAACATAACTAAGTAAACATTAAAAAAATATATACTCAAGCAAGTACCAAAAAATTTGATCGAGCTACAGCCCGACCAAGCCCTTATGTAGCCCGGCCATGCCCATCCGGGTCTCTGCCTTTGGAAGTCATGCCACCGCGCCTGCCAGAGTACAATTTTGCTTGTATGATTGGAGCTAAAGTTAATATGGTATTACTAAAAAATATTATAAAATATTATAAAATAACTATAATATATTAAATAAGTTATCTTCAAAATATTATAATATATTAATATTATATTAAATTTAAAACATTGATCAATCGGATCACTGGTCAACCGCTTGAACAGGTCAATCCGATCAAAATTTTAAAACATTGATCCAAAATAGCATCAATATGTGACTAATATTTTTGGCCAAAACAAAGTGCCTAATTTGAGGGGAAAATTATTAATTACTTGATATGGCCAATTAATATTTGCAATATGATAATTATGGTTGCTATATATAATCGTGTGGTTAAGTCTATAAATAACCAGCTACCAGCTACCGGTAAAATGTCCAACTCCTGCACTAGTACGTCCAAACATATATAAAACAATTTCTTCTTTTTTGCTTGATCGATCAATTATTCAATATGGATTCCATCATCAACTCCAAGGCGGCCGTTCCTTCTTCTTCTTCCAATTGTGCGAGCAATCTTGCGTATGAGCGTTGGTACTTTGGAATGGATTCCGCCGACGAAAGGGCAAAGGATCCCAAGCTCGTTCGCTACTTTGCCGTTAAGAAGAGGCTAGAGATGCTGATGAAAATAGTCAAGCTTAGTTATCCTCGTCCGTCACGCAAGAGGTCGATAAAACTGAGCGCACTACGAAGAGCGAGAGAGGAGAACCTTGATGCGGCAAAACCAGTGCTGGAGTAAAGAACACAAGACAATATCAGGAAAGCTTATATCATGGTTACTTTGATATTGACTGACATGCCGGTAGAATTCTTCTCGGCGGATAAAAGGAGGAGGGATGTGTGGCTTCGGCCAAGGGCAGCATTGCTTCTCCGCACATCCAGGCTTCAGAATCAGGTCCCCTTGACTCCAGAAGAAGCAGCAACGTTGCTTTATTAATAGACCATATATATTTCCTCACTCTAGCCATGAACTATCTATGTTTTTCTTAAGAAGTCAGTTTGTTATATTATGTAGCTAGGTTTATGTTCAGAAGCCAGTCTTAAGATGACGTATAGGCAGTGCAGGACAGTCCCTGACGCGACAGAGGTCTTGCGCGCCCGTGCGAGGTGGGGCTGCCCGCAAGGGTGCGCGGGGCTAGGGCAATCTCAGCCGCTAGGGAATGGTCCTGAGGGAGGTTTGATATGTTTTTGTGTTTTTCTTTTGTTTGTTGTTTTTTTCCTTTACTTTTACTAATTCCTAAAAATGAAATCATTAATGTCGGTCTATATTAGGAATAGAAGAGTGGGATTGGAATAAATTTTAATTTGAAATTTGAATCAAGAATTTTGATCTAGTCTTTGATATAGAGGGGTGTGGTTTATCTGTAGAATTTGTATTTAAGGAGATGGTGAACAACGATGGTTCTTTGTTCACCCGGAAATAATTCATTATTATTATTAGTATTATTATTATCTTCTTTTAATTTATCTTATTTTCATTCAAAACTTTCTAATTCTTTTTAGTTCATTATTCCTTATTCCTTTATTTATTTATTAATCTTTGTATATTATTCATGTATTTTATTTTCTTGTTTTATATAATAACTATTTGACTTGGTTTTGAGGTTATACTTACCGGGGTTGTATACTTATGCATATTCCCATTTCATAAGTTTATACATAAAAAATTTGGTCATAAGAATCTATTTATGTTTAAACTCTCATAGTTCCTATTTATATTCTATTCATATTTATTTTAAGATTTTTAAATTGTGAGGTTTTACCGTTTTGGCATACAAGTATTGGTTTAATACATAAAAATAATGCCTACCCTCACTTACAATATCATTTATAATATGAAAAAGCTCTTTGGCTAGCACTATGTTAGCGATGTGATAGCAAACGGCGGCTCAGCCCCTTCCCTCACTCCCTCCCCCTACCCCTCCTGTTTCGCATACTCCGGCCGCTGCATCACCGCACCTGTCGTAGTACGATTTAACTTGTATGATTAGAGCTAAAGTTAATATGGTAGTACTAAAAAATATTATTATATACTAAAATTACTATAATATATTTAATATGGTAGCTTCAAAATATTATAATAAATTAAGGATAAATTTTAATTTGATACCCTCAACTATTCATGTTTGGCAACTTGATAACCTAAACTTTTAAAATAGGCAACTTAATACCGTAAAAATAATTTCCCCAAAATGCCCTCCCATCTTCAACAGCCCCCTTCCCACCCCCACCCCCGCCCGGCCGACCCCCTCCCGCCTCGACGATGTGCCCCTGTGTGATGACCCCCCTACCCCCCTCCGGCCGGTATGGAACATCTTGCAGCGCTGGAGCTCGTAGGCTGGGGAGTGCGCGGGTGGGGGCGTGAGCATCGCGACGGCAAAGCGCGGGAGGGGGAGCGTTCGAGTCGCGACCCAGGAGTGCGGGTGCGGCGTCGCGTAGGAAAGCAGGTGGGGGTCGCATGCGTAGCGCCGGAGAGCGGGGGCGCGCGGTCTGGCGAGGTCTGTTGGCTGGTTTGAGGCGGGAGGAGGGGCACCATGGGGCTACGTGAGGAGGGGACTGTCGGGTTGGGGGACGGGGTGGGCGGGCTGGGGGAGGGGTTTTTTAAAGTGGGGAGGACATTTTGGGAAAAATATTTAGGGTACTAAGTTGTCTATTTTTAAAGTTTAGGGTATCAAAGTTGTCAAACATGAATAGTTGAGTGTATCAAGTTTAAATTTAGCCATATATTAATATCATACTTAAATTTAAAACATTGATCGACCGGTTCACTGGTTAACCGCTTGGACCGATCGATCCGATCATATTTTAAAAATACTGATCAAAAGTAGGATCAATGTATGACTAATATTTTTGGCCAAAACAAAGTACCTAATTTGAGGGGATCAACACTACCAGAAAAAGTCAAATTAGCGACATAAAAAATGTCGCTAAATGATTAATAAACATCGCTAATTAGTTTTAGCGACGTAACTAGCGACGTTTTATAGAAGTCGCCTTTAAGCTTGTCGCTGACAGAAAAAATATTACCAAACGTCGCTATACCGATATTTTCTAGCGACATAGATCGTCGCTAGATTAGCGACGTTTCGCGACTCAATGTCGCTAATTAGCGATGTTTACTTTTGTCGCTTTATGTCGCAAATTAGAGACGTATGAAGCGACGCTACAGTGACGTCTTTAATGACCTAGCAATACTGCCATGTCAGCAAGTTGCGACGTACAACGACGTTATTTACGACGTCTTTAGCAACGTCATTAGCAACGTGCAGTAACATCGCTAAAGTTTTGACGTATTTAGCGACGTGTATGAAAGTCGCCAAACGTCGCTAAAAATGTCGCTAATTTGACTTTGGAAAAATAAAAAAAATCAATACTAAATTGTTTCCAAACTATTATTCCTGCTGTTTATAAATTCATAATCTGTATGAATAGACTCGGAGCAACCCTCCGTTGAATTTTCTGGGTTCGTGGACCCAAGGGGATTGAACACTCAACACCGGTAAATTAACATATATTTAGTATGAATAATATAAGAAAATTTGAAGAAAATAAAACATCTAGCAAATATCATCGTAAAGAATACAACAAATATATATCCATACAACTGAGTCTTATCCTAAATAATACAAATATCCAGCAAATATCCATACTACTGCGGATCTGCAGGAGGATGACCACCGGCGCATGAAGGATAAGAAAATATTATACTGCTCCCGTAAAATCGACACCGATGTCGATAGAGAAGGCAGTGACGTCGGTGGGTCTGTGTCGATATAGGCGCACCAGGAGGATGTATCCGCTCCAACTCTGCGAGTCGCTGGTTATAAGAATCTATGGTAGATAACAGCCTTGTACTGCTATGAACCATTGAATCATGCATCATCGTCAGCCTCTCACCCATGGATAGCTGTGATGTTTGCAGCTCCATTACGCTGCGCTCTATCGAGCTATAAGATCATTTGTCAAATCCCGGAGCTCCGTGATGCTGCGGTCGAGCATATCAAATCGTGCGATGAGTGTCGAATCGTCCGCCTGCGGCTGGGACGGGGGCTGCTCCTACATCCTTCGCAACAACTCGTCACGGAGAGACATAATCTGACGGTCAATGACCTCCTGGACTCTGGCCGATGACTGCGAGGGTTGTGGAGAATGTGCACTTGTCGGAGAGGCCCTAGATGACTGCGTCACAACTAGGGCGCCATAGGATCCCGTACCATAGTACATACCCCTCTGGAGACCACCAGCGGCGGTCACCCACAGGTCATCCACCGACGGAGCCGGAGCGGGCTGCAAGAAAGTACCAGCCTCTCCAGCTGTAGGTAAAATAGCAGTCGCCCGCTCACGCAGCCTAAGATACTTGGCCTAGAAAAGTTTAGATACTCGATAATTGCTTAAGTTATATTAAAATTAACATAGTAAAGTAATACTTACATAGGTCTATGAGGCCCTCTCATCATTGAGATTTTCGTCCTTTCGATGGGTGGCCAAGAAGACGGTCACCATGTTTGCATCCTCACCCCTCTGTACCTGTTAAAAATAAATTATTTTGTACTAAAATTAAATATTTTTTTCTACTACCATTTTATCATACTTACATTAAAATAATATATCTTAAATAAAAAACATACCAAACGACAAAAATGTTCCGTCATCGAAATTGAGCCACCACACCACTTTGCAGCATTCCGCCTAGCCGCCTTGGCCTTCTCAGACCTTTCCTTGTACCTCAGATCGTCGAATCTAGCCCTCATCGCAGTCCACTGCTCAGGTGTGATCCAACCTTGGATCAGTTTTCCAGTACGATCCTGAGCCTTCTGGTCATCCAGAGCATCACGGATAAGATTGGCGGCAATGGCAAAAAATATCCGCTCGATCAACTCAGCCTGGTGCGGAGGATAGAAATATATTTGCTACAATAAATAATTTAGTAAGTGAGCATCACGGATAAGTTATATAATATGCATAAATTAGAGAATTTATATAATATACTTTTACCTTAAAGTGCAAAACTAGAACGCCTTTCTCTCCCCCGGAGCTTCAGAGTAGTTGATCCAAGGGCCACTATAGTTGTTCCTCAGAAATAGGCCCAGGCGTCTCTGAACCGACGATGGACGATATCTATACAGAGATAATTATTTTGATTAAAAAAGTTAATATATGATGAATAAAGAAATACACGATATTGTGTTTGATAAATAAACGAAAGATATGGAAACGAGGTTTATACGAAACCCGCTCTTATGTTTACAAACAAGAAGTACAATTAATCCTATACGAGGATGTCTAGTACAATTTTTTAATCTGGGTAAATATTGCTATAGGAGTCTGATCTGCAGTCGATCACTTTGTCCCTTGGACCACACGATGATGAAGAAGTGCCATAGGAGACAGAAAGCAACTTCGAAGGTTGCTAAAGAGAGTGGATGCTCGATGCCAAAGTCGTCGATCACTACTCTTTGCCTGAGCTCTGGATTCTTCTCTCTCAAAGACTCTTCGGTTCTGATCTTCAAATCTTCGACCGTTTTCCCTCCAATTTTCCGATCTCTGACCTCTGTCAATAGAGGTCTCTATTTATAGAGTTTTAGTGACAGTGACCACTCAGTCAGCGTAGAAACTGAGTAGTGGAAAGTATAGTGCCCTTTTACACAATGGTTAAAATAACCGTTGCCCGCATATAAATGACCTTTTGAATGAGCGTGTGACGCGTGTCCAATTAAGAGACAATGCATATAACTACTGCGAAGATCACGGCATAAAAGCCACGCAGGTAGTTATCCCTCGCGTAGGAGCCAATAACTGTCACCATGGCATAGAAGCCAAAGAGTTATCAAACCGGCATAGAAGCCTAGTAGGCGTAGAAGCCGAGTAGGCATAGAAGCCGAGTGGGCGTAGAAGCCGAGTGGGCGTAGAAGCCGAGTAGGCATAGAAGCCGAGTAGGCATAGAAGCCGAGTGGGCGTAGAAGATAGCAGATCCTCCTCCCTTGACTGTGGCCTGAGTTGGCATATTCCAAGGAGATAGCGTACAACGTGCTCCCATAGCTGAGAATAGCCCGATGGCGTAATGTGCCAAAGTGATGATGTGGACGTCTTAGCCGAAATTATGGCTTTTGGAGATATAATCAAATCTCTTGCATTAAATGCAGAGATCTGCCCCCATCCTGCATATTAAATGCAGAGGCGTGTCTTAGAAGATTTGCCATCATTCTGCGTATTAAATGCAGATACGCGCCTCGAACCCTGTACGAAGAGCAACTGATGACGTGACAGTCTGTTTGTCTTCTGCGGAGCGTAATAAGCTCACGTCTGCCTGTGTAAAACTAGGCAGCGTATTCCAGAGGCGTGTCTCGAAGATTTGCCATCATTCTGCATATTAAATGCAGAGGTGTGTCTCGAAGATCTGTCACTATTCTGCACATTAAATGCAGAGACGTGCCTCGAGCTCTGCCATCACTCTGCACATTAAATATAGAGACGTGCCACGAGGTTTGTACGAAGAGCAGCTTTTGACGTGGTAGTCTGTTTGTCTTCTGCGGAGCGTAAGAAGCTCATATCTGCCTGTGTAAAACTAGGCAGCGTATTCCCTTGTATGCATAAAAGTAGTTTACGCCAAGGAGATGTCACTAAACGACAGTCTGGGTCGCTGTGTCACGCCATCATTATAGCCGTCGTCTGGGTAGTCGTGCAGTACTCTTTGTCAGGAGTTCAGACGTCAGGTTCACTGCATGATTTGACAGGTTCATTTCGGAGAATACGAAGCGTTTCTCGTACACTTCAATGCTGCATTAAAGCGAATAAGTTTTACGCAATAAAGGCGATGTAGCACCCTTTTTACGCTGAAGCAGCCTGGACATACTGCATTACGCGAATAGTCCTTGAGCTTATATTTTATGTTGTGCTCAGCGAAAAAAGCTCTGTTGCACGTTGATGGCTCTGAAGTCATCTTTTTACGCTGCCCAGCATCAACATGCTGCATATAGCTATCCAGCGTATTTTTCATGCTTCTACAAGACCCCTTTCAAAGCTTTTAAATTTCTTGTAATTTGAAACGCTTTGAATGAAGCATGAAACGGTCAAGTCTGACACGTCCTTCAAGGCTGACTTTATGGCAAAGTTATTGGGGATCCGTTGGGATTCGGTGGGCTCTCTCTTGCCTATAAAAGGCTGAGGAGTTTAACCCGTTCTTCCCATATTTCCTTCACCACACAGAGATAATCGCCGGAGTTTGTCGGGTCGACTTGAGAAAGAAGAAGACCATGTTCTTCCAGCATGTAAGGAGCCAAAAAAGATGGCATCTTCAAGCAAATGTCCTCTGTAACGATGGATCATGGAAGGATATCATAGCCTCCTTTGCTCGGGATAATTAGCAACTTTGTATGGCAGTTCTTCAGGAGAGAGGAAGGGTCATATTTGACCACACAGCTTGCAAACTATATTTTCTCCTGTCGTTCGTGGACAAGAGCAGACAAACTAGCTCTGTCTTCGAGTATTGAGTTGGGTGAAATACCTTAACTCAATCTATCATGGCGTACGGAGCATGGGATCTGCATAATTTATGCAGGCCCAGTTTTGTATCCTCCCGCCATTTATCATTTTCTTGTTAGTCGATTGCGGAAACCGACTAACTGCTGGAGAAGATGGATGAAGATCTCCACCCATACGAGAACCTGGCAGAACAGACTCTGGGGGTGGCCTTCCGACGACGACGAGGAAATCCTTTGTAGACGGGATTTCCCTCATATGTAATCATGAAAATGAAGAAAAACCCTTGTAGACTGGATTTCCCTCATATGTAATCATGATTTTAATAAAATCGTCTTTCTTCTGTGCATATGATTATCTGCCATATACTTTGCTGTGAAGTCTGAATATGTGTAGCTTCAAAACGTCTGGTAATTTCACACCGACTCTGATAGACAGAGTGCTAGGTCCCATCCTGTCTTTTACGCATAACTAGGGATGCATAGAAAGCCGCTTAGCATTCGAGTATTTGAACTGTCCTACTGTTAGGAGTGAGGAACCGCATAGAATTCTGAACTGTCGCTTCTGATAAACAGAATTCTTGTTCATACCATCATCTTCAAGAACGATTTCTCAAAAATCTCTTGGGAACAGGGTGAGAAATGGATGTCAAAAACTGAGTCGCCAACTTGAATTGTAGATGAAATATTCAGACTGGATTCTGGATGAACCTCCAATAGACCCAAGGAGAAGAGTCATTTTTAATGTTGAACTCTGTATGCTTCGGGTACTTGGGATATTTTGAGGTCAAGAAGGAGTATCTTCTGTGTGAACTCTTGCAATTGATCGCCTTGAGAATTGTTCAGATATACGCGTACTCTGGCCTGCGTATTTTTCAGATATGCGGAAAGTCATCGATCTGTAACTGTAGATGAGCATAAAATCATAAGTTCGTAGCCTCTCGAGCGTAAGAGCTGCTGAGCATGAGAGCATCCGGGTGTAGAAACTGTAGATTTGTAGCCTCTGAAAAGAAAATCTTCCGAGCGTGAAGTTGTAGATTTGTTGCCTCTGAGCGTAAAAGCCACCGAGCGTAAAATTATAGATTTGTAGCTTCTGAGCGTGAAGTCGTAGGTTTGTAGCCTCTCGAGCGTAAAAGCTACCGAGCATAAAAGCATCCGGGCATAAAATCATAGACTTATAGCCTGTGAGCGTAAAATCGTAGATCTGTAGCTGTCGAGCGTAGAAAGCTCTTTAGCGTAAAATTACGAATCTGCTTTGCACAAAAACTTTTCTAATTCGCTGACTGTCCACCTTCCCTGAGTAATAGGGTGATGTAGTACCCAATCTTAACCGAATATTAATTATCGGATTTGGTTCAGGATTCGAGGAGTCCATCCGAACTCTATATATATCCTAAGTTTTTGAGAGAAAAACTTTTCATCCGTCTTCTGCGAAAGAAAGCCTTCGACTGTTCGAGTTCTTCTCCGTTTCCTCTCCGAGCCTTCAAAGTTTTCAGTAGTGGCCCCGAAACAAATCCCCTCCTCTAAGGGAAAGAAGGTTGATTCTTCTTCTCGCTCTTCTGCCCAAGCGAGAGCGACTTCGGTCGGGCAAGACGAACTTTATTCTGAACGAAGTGTCCCGCCGACGAGCAGGGCACCCGGCCTTAAATGTAGAGCTTTTGGGATGAAAAAAATGACTAAAAATCCTTCGCACACGTTGTACGTGAATGCGCTAGGTCGTCTTCTGTGCTGATAGCCTCTTTGAGGAAGATGATGCACAGAGACATTTTATCTTTTACGCCCACATTTCTAATGTGTCAGCGTAAATGCTCTATATTTTTGCAGTCGGGCATAAAAGCACAGACTGTCGAAACTTGGCATATACTATAAAATTTGATTGTTACGCTTCTGGATGAGAATTCTGGCGTAATAACTTAAATTTTGGCAGTCTGGCGTAAAATACAGACTGTCGAAACTTTGCATATACTGCCAGTCTTGAATTTTACGTCTAGGAAATGGATTCCAGCGTAATGATCAAGTTTTTACAGTCTTGGCGTAAAGCACAGACTGTTGATTTTTTGGCATATGCTACAAGATTTGTAATGTCTAGTATAGAAACTGACGTGTCTTTCTTGCATTTTGCAGTTAACTTGCATGCGTCTCCATTGGCTGAGGTGATGGGTTCCGCTGCCGGGATGCTGCACTCCAACTACCTGGAGGATTTGTCCCATGTGACATTTCCCATCTCTGGACTCCAGTATCCTGAAGGAAGGGGAATCCTGATATCGGCTCAAGGCGAGCGAACGCTGTTGAACATGATCAACGGAGAGCCCCTGACATACATAGGAGGGGACCAATACATAAAGCCGACTTTTCTTTTCGGGGACATGATTGACAAGCAGTCCCAGACGAAGCCTAAGAAAGAACTCTGGGTTTTCCCTGCCTGGGGCTTGGTTCTGTATCTGCCCAAGATATTGAGAGACTATCCCATCTCGGCATTCTTCCATGCTAGACATTCCAGGAGGATGTCGTGGACGCTGACTCCCGATCTTCACGGTCGGACGGGAAAGATATTTCATCTGAAAGGAGCTGACCAGGGGTCGTTTGTCAGCCGCCCTTCCGGCTCCGTGATGCCGTTCAGGGGACTATACCCGGGCAGCGTCCCGAGTGAAGACAGTTTAGTGCTCCAGTCGGTCTAATTACCTACTTTCTGCAACGATTTTATGGGGCACGGAGGGGTATACCCTAAGGTGAACCCTCGGACAAGTGGGTGGATCACCCCTACAAATCTTTGATGGGCTCGTTTAGCTGTCTGGGCCCTGAAGCATTTCCAGACCGAGCTGGAGAGCATTGGTCTGTTCGTGGCTGTGAGTGTTACCAGTGTTGGGTTACCTCTCAACCCCAACCTGTTTCTGGCACTGATGGAGCGATATATCTCGCTCACCGGGACTTTCGCCACTCCACTGGGGGAGTTGGGATTGGCCCTCCACGATATGGCAGAGATCGCGAGACTGCCGATGGGGGATACTCCATATGAAGAGTATGTTCCCATGAACCAGAAGTTGGGGGATCCAGACCCTCGGGTAGTGGCTGTGTACTAGGAGCTGATGTGCCACTACCTCGCTTGTACTACTTTTTATGGTGAGCCTTCAGATTTGGCTCACATCAATAAATGGGCGTCCTACCTCTTCTTTCACCGGGCCAGGACTGCTAAGCCGGAGAAGGTCTTGGATACGAAGGATCAGCCTTTGAATTTTCTGAGCGTGCTTAGCGCTTAAGTAGTCGACGATCTTATGGAAGACGCTGGGGCTCCGAACCAGATCCTCGACGAAGGGATAGGGAAATATCCTGCAGGCACTAAGGCCTACAGCTATTTGAGGCATTACCGCAAGTCTCTGTCCAAGGAAGCTCAACTGGCTGGCTTCCTCTCTATATGGCTGTGCCGACTAGTGGTACCCGGCCTCGCATCTGCGGACCGCATTCACCGCAACACGCTATGGCCTGCAGTGCATCTGGTGTTCGGGGCAAACTGGGCTTGCTCCCTACCATGGTGTGCCGCATACAAGCTGGCCTGAGGGCCATGACTGATGGGCTGCTCGCCGATGAAACTCAGCGTGATAGCTTTCCCAGGGTAGAATTACCATACCTGTATTTGATGGGATAGTTAATTCTCCATAACCCTAGGGTGATGTCTCCCGGCTCTAGCAGTAGTTCGGGGGGTAGTTTCTTGTTGAACTACAAGAATTCCTCCTAGAACGTGACCACAGTTTTAGACTATCGGCGGGTGCTGAACTTCAGTCACAGCTGGAAGCTTTTCTGCACTGTCCCCTCTATAAATCTCAATCAACAGGGGATTAGACTTCAGGATATGGGCGACGGAAAGACCGTTATTTCTCCTGAGACTTTTAATTGGTTGGTCTGCATTAGACCTTCCCATTTACTGTACAGAAGTAAAGACCATTGCTTCTTTGAGCCCTACCTGCCTAGTTGGTTTGCCAGGCAATTTGGGTACGACCAGTTGCACGTGGGCAATGCCGTCACCAGCTTCAGGTCCAGGGGTGGACTCATTGATGGAGCGAGAGGATGGCGATACTTCATCATGGGTTACACTAGAGCAATTTTTATCATGCACGTCATTTCACTCACCACGGAGCTGCGCATTCTCCACTCGTATGTCCAGTTCTATGTGGCAACCAACACCTTTCATCGCAATTTTGATATGCATGAAAGTTTTAGGATGCCCTCTTCCAAGCCTGGGGGAAGAGTCAAAATCCCTTCGGTTTCTTCTGACGAGGGTGAAGAGTCCGTTAATCCAGATGAGCCTCTGTTGGCGGTATCGAAGGGTGAAGTACCTCCGCTTGCAGGGCCTCTGGTAATCTCTGGGAAGCAAAGGGCTCCTGCTCCGAAGGAGACTTCCCCTCGCAAGAGGAAGAAGAAGACGGTTACTCGTCCTCTCCGGATTCCCGACAATGAGGCTCCTGAGCCTGTGTTTTCCCCTGTTGGGAATAATTCTTTGATTGGAGGTTCCTCGCCTTTTAGAGAGAGACCCTCTAATGTTCCGGCTGGTGGTGTCGGAGAATCTCTGCTGGAGGCTGCTGTCGCTGCTACCGCTTCAGGTAGTAGAACGAGATCGCCTTCGGGGCTGAGCCGAACAAGGATATCTTTATCCAGGTCAGCATCGGGAGAAACCCTTGCCGTGTCTGTCGGTGCGCCCAGCGAGATTCTACCTGGTGAACCTCGAGTGGATCTCGGCGAAGATTCAGGAGAGTACCTGCCGATGTCAGTTAGCACACCCCCTTCCCCAGGTATGACAGCTTGCCTAGCATCATTAAGACATGATTTAGCTGTACTGGCCGCAGACGCGACATATATGCCATCGACCATGGGTAAATGTCGTCTTTACGCCTCTCTTTAGAAAAATTAACATTATTTTGATATTAACTTTCTTGTCTTCTTTTCAGGGGAAGACATCTTCGGGGAGGGTAGTGTAGACGCGCCTTTTGGCTCTGTGTCAGGTCCTGGCGTCGACATGGAGGTACCCGGCCTCGTAGAGGAAATATTTTCGGGTGCCGGCTCGCCCGAGATGGTTCCGATATCTCGGGAGGAGGATGAGTCTGTCATTGCGACAATGCCTCCTTTGAGTACGCCGGTCACTTCGTCCGGTATTGGCGTATCTTCTTTTGTCGCACCACCTGTTGAGGCGACGGCTGTGGCAACATCGTCTGCAGTCGTTCCTGGAGGAGGATTCGCCAATATTGCAGCCACTCCCAGCGTCCATTCGGATCTAGCCATGCTGACTGAGCAGTATACCAGTATCTTCTACACCACTATAAAAATGTTGATATCAATGGTGTTGGAGAAGAATCTGAGCTTCGAGGCGCTGAGGAGGTCCTCTCAGTTTGTGATAGTGCCGATCAGAGAATACGACGACACTGGGGTAGCTGATACATTGGAGCAGATAGTTAATGGTTTGGAGGAACCCATTAACAAATATCAGCAGCTATCTCGAGGCAGCCTCGATGACCTGGTCAAGGCTGAATATGACTCCTTGACTGCGCAGCTTACTGAACAGATGGAAGCCCTAAATAAATCCATCCAGACACATCAGCGGGAGATGGATGAAGAAAAAAGCTGTCTTGGAGGAGGTTATTCCTCTTCAAACGAAGTGCCAGGCCGAGCATAAAGAAAATGTAGCGAGGGTCCGCAAACTGGAAGCAAAACTCACTCAGGCAAAGGAGTAGGCTTCTCTATCGTCGGAAGCTCTAGATATGGTGAATGGTCGACGGGCCTAGCTCAACAGAACTTGGCGCGTGCAGGAGTTGCCCGTACTGGTTTTGTTCGGGCTAGATCCGAACTGTCCCTCCTGAGAAATGATGAGGCACGGCTGGAGCGGGCCCGCGCTATTGTTTTTTGCTCCAGGACTGAGAAGATGACCGCGCTGGTGTAGCAGATTCGCGACCTGACCGCTCCTCCCAAATGATGTACTTTTTTGCTTTCCAATGTAATTTTTCTCTTTCCGGGAATAATAAAGAGGCTTTCATCTGACTTTGTGGACCCATTATTTTGGAATATAAATGATAGGTTTGGGTGAAAGTGATATCAGAGGTAATATGGACATGATATACTCTCGGTGAGTTTTAGTAGGACATATCTATTCAGAGGTTATATGGATATGATAGAATACGCTTCAGCTAAAATTTATACACAAAACACTATCAGAGGTAATATGGACGTGATAGGTCTTGAAGTTCCAAATTAGTTAAACATATCTATTCAGAGGTTATATGGACATGATAGAATACGATCCAACTAGTTTTGTTTTGGAAGTAGTTTTGTCAGAATGAGATTTTTGCCATATTCCACTTGAGCAGAGGAGGTTAAGCATAGTACCTCTTCAGGAATTTGCCATTGATAGGAGCCATTAACAAGTCTCCATTAGGCTTGGCTAACTTGTAAGCGCCATTTGAGAACGTCGTCTCGATCACATAAGGGCCTTCCCACTTGGGCTGGAATTTACCCTTACTCCTGTGAGTAAGAATCATCGGCCTTCTCACAGCTAAAACTAGCTCGCCAACTTTAAAAACTCTTTCCTTTACTTTTTTATTAAAAGATCTGGAAATGCGTGCTTGGTAGAATGCGATGCGCTGTTGAGCTTGGAGGCGTTTCTCATCTAATCCTTCTAACTCTTGAAGCCTTAACAGGTCATTCTTTTCTTGAGTCAGCACATTAGCTACAGCTATCCTGAGTGACAGAATCTGGATTTCGATAGGGAGAACTGCTTCACTCCCGTAAACTAATGAGAATAGGGTACAACCTGTCGGTGCTCGTACCGTTGTGCGGTATGCCCAGAGACATTCTTCCAGCTTCTCATTCTAATCCCTCTTGTTCGAAGAGACGAACTTTTTCAAGAGCTTGATAATGGTTTTGTTGAAAGCTTCCGCCAAACTATTAGCAGCAGGATTATATGCCGTAGAGGCCATATTTTATATTCGATTTTTATCGCAAAATCGATAAAACACTTGGCTGATGAATTGAGGCCCATTGTCATGAATTATCCTTCGGGGTATCCCGAAGCGATAAATGACGTGATGCTTGATGAAGCTGATCACATTAGATGCCTTCACCTCAGCAAGAGGGATCGCCTCTGCCCATTTGGATAAATAATCCGTGATGGCCAGTATGAACCGGTGACCTCTGCAAGAAGACGGGTGAATAGGACCAATGATATCCATACCCCATGCTTCGAAAGGCCAGGACGCAACCGTAGGATGTAGATATTCAGGAGGTTGATGTATAAAGTCTGCATGGACCTGACAGGCTCTGCATTGTCTTGCATACTTTATTGCATCTGTGATTATAGTAGGCCAGTAATAGCCCATTCTCCTGATACGATCCTGTAGCTTAGGACCGGGTTGATGCACTCCGCATACGCCGTCGTGAGCTTCACGGATAATCCGCTGTGCTTCATCACCAGAGAGACATCGTAATAATAGTCCGTCATAAGACCGGCGATATAGACATTATGAAGATGCGTCGAAATAGAAGCATAATGATCGTCTTTTGACGGATACTGCTTCTTTAGGGTCTTCTGGCAAGATTCCGTATGCCATAAAATCTATAAAGGGACTTCTCCAGTCTCTCTTTGGAAGATCTGTGTTCACAGCGTAGCTGTGTTCTATGTGAAAGTTATTTTTCACACAGAATAAATCTCTGTTAAGAAGGATCATCGAATTTTGCCTTCTTATAGGGGTAGCTAAATCTGCAGCTAGACTGGCTAGGGCATCAGCTTCCAGATTCTGAGATCGAGGTACATGCTCTAGGAAGAACCCTTTGAATGTCATGGCTATCTCGACCGTTGCTCGGTGATAGGGGATGAGGTCTGGATTCCGGACTTCATATATTCCTCTGACTTGATTGACGATCAGCAGAGAATCACCGAAAGCTTCCAGAGATTTGACGCCCAATTCTTTAGTGACTTAGAGCCCAATTAGTAGAGCGTTATACTCTGCCACATTATTGGAATAGGGCTCGCTAAGAGAATATGCCCGATAGATGACGAGTTTATCAGGAGTAACCAGGACAATTCCTACTCCCGAAACCACGTTTCCCCTAGGACCAGTCCTGGAGGCACCATCGAAGAATAGTTGCCATGCATCACTTTCCATTGCGGAATTATATTCTGCAACTTTGTCGGAAATGTCCTCGTATAGTTTGGAGACCTCCGAGATCAGATGAGCAGCTAGGAAGTCAGCCAACGCTTGGCCTTTGATGGACTTCTGAGGGACGTATACCATGTCATACGGTGTTAATAACATTGCCCAAGTCGCGAGTCGGGAATTAAGAACACTTGGCTTGTTCATCAATACCTGGAGAGGATTGATCCTGGAGATGATGGCGATGGTTTGGCCTGTGACATAGTACCGCATTTTCTGGATAGCGAATATCAGAGCCAAGCATTCTTTTTCCAATGGATTGTACCATTGTTCGGCTCCGACCATCATCCTGCTGAGATAGTAGATAGCCTGTTCATGACCCATATCATTCTTTTATGCGAGAAGAGCTCCCAAAGAATGATCCATCGCTCGAACATACAGTAAGAATGGTCTTCCTATGACGGAAGGCACCAGAACTGACGAATTAGTGAGGTAGCGTTTGATATCATTAAATGCTTGCTGATAGGCTTCATCCCATACGAAGGATACACCTTTCTTCATGAGACGAGAAAAGGGCTGACATCTCCCAGAGAGGTTGGATATAAATCTTCGGATATAAGCCAGACGACCTTGAAATCCCCTGAGTTCCCTCAGATTGTGGGGCGGCCGCATTTCTAAGATGGCCTTGACTTTGTCAGGGTTCACTTGAATGCCTTTGGCGGTAATGACAAATCCTAGGAATTTGCTACTAGATACCCCCAGAAAGGACTTTGTAGGATTCATTTTGAGTTGATGTTGGCGCATCAACTCAAATACTGTCTTCAAGTCTTGGATGTGATTATCCTTGAGGCGGCTTTTGACAGCTACATCGTCCACATAACACTCCACTATTTTGCATAAATGCTCAGGGAATATATTACTCATAGCCCGTTGGTACGTAGTCCCGGCATTCTTCAATCCGAAGGGCATGACCGTATAGCAATATACCCCCAATGGTGTCCGGAAGGCAGTATGCTTCTCGTCTTCAGGATGCATCTTGATTTGATTGTATCCTGAAAATTCGTCCATGAAATACATACATTCGAAACCGTATGTATTATCAATCATGACGTTCGTGATGGGAAGAGGAAACTCATTCTTGGGGCATGCTGCATTCAGATCTCGGTAATCGATGCAGACACGTACTTTCTCATTTTTTTTCATGACCGGGACAACATTGGCGACCCAGTCGGGATGTTGTTCTTCCCGGATGAAACCACAGGCTATCAACTTCTTGATTTCAGCTTCAATGGTGTCCATCATGTCCGGGCGAAATCGGCGTTGATGCTGCTTCACAGACTTCGAATCGGGCAATATATTGAGTTTATGAGTAGCCACCTTTGGATCAAGACCTGGCATGTCCTCATAATTCCATGCAAAGACATCGATATATTCTTTTATCAGCTGGATAACTTCTTCCCTTTCTTCTTCGGAAAGATTGTTACTGATAAATATCGACTTTGGCAAAAGTTCATCCCCAATGTCAATCTGGATAACTTTATCTTCAGTGGATGATTCTCTCTGCTCGAAGCGGAATTCCCATTGTGTATCCATTTGCTAAGCCCAAGCATCATTCTCAAATAGTTCAGATTCTTGTTCGTCTGCTTCGAAGGAATTCGTCACTACCATATTTACTGATAATGTTCGTTCGAGAGCATGAGATGAGTCGGAGGGCGCTGAGCCATTTTGAGAAGAGGAAAAGATATCCTCGTTTTACTCAGGAGTTGCAAGGGAGGTGGTATACCCTAACCCAAAATGAGTTCGTTGATAGTAGGGATCGCCGTACAGCAGCATTCGTCTGCCTTTCCCGTAATTGAGACCTGGTTCCAACTTCAAGTTATAACCCATACTTTGCATGATCATCAAAGCTTGTGGGCTGTATCTGTGAACCTGCATTTTACCAGCATCGTCATCGGAAGAATCTTCTTGCACAGTCGGTTCATTGCGCATGCGGTCGAAGACTATTGAATGCTTACTGTTGCAAGTAGGCGGGACAATGAAGATAGAATCCTCATGCGGTCCATATATCGTGGTGACATTGGATGATGATGCTACTTCCCATACATACGGATGATAGGAATCTATAGCTTCCAAGAATTTTTGTGCTATAGGTTCCATATCGTCATGGGGAAAGGATTCCTGATTTCAAATTTGAGCGTCAATATACTAGAAAAGAGGATCTTTATTATCATCCGAAATTGCGTTCTTGGTTGCATTTACATCAATCGGCTGCCTGTTGCGCCGAAGGTTGATAACCAAGGGTGGAGGCTTCTGGTTCAAAGTGATCACTAGAGGATCATCCCCTTTTCCTAACCTAGTTTTGTTCAGGTGGATAGCCATAGGCTCTATGGCTTTTGGACGAGTAGTTCGTCCTTTCACCTTGATTGACAGAGGTTGCTCGGCAGAGGGTTCTTCTGGCTCTCGGTGGGATTCCTTCTCTGCTTCGGCTGATACCTCTTTCGTGTAGTCTTGAGAGTACAACACGGCATCAGAGTAGTAAGATTCTACTCCTTTAAACGGGTTCAGGTCAGCAAACTCTATTTGTACTGTTCCTTGGGCGTCTACATATTTAAAGCATTGATGTAGAGTCGAAGGAATGATGTTGTGGTCGTGGATCCAAGGTCTACCCAGTAGAATATTGTAGGACACCTCTTAATCAATGACATAACAAGTAGCCACTGATCTGAGGTCGCCAATCTAGATTCTCAGGCAAAATTTCTCCAACGGTTTACTTTTTCTTGCGTTGAAACCCACGATTGTAGTGGTGGTGTAAGCCAATTCGCTGGTAGGAATCCTCAGCGGTCTAAGCAGACTATGAGGAATGATGCTGATTGATGATCCCGGATCTATGTGAATCCGGTCGATCTTCATGGAATCGACGTACCCGGTGTAATAGAGGGGTCTGTCATGCCTGTTATATTTTAACCGTATGTCATCTTGAGTGAAAGTGATATTCGGGACCACCTCCATCACACTGTGGCATTGAGGACATACCACGGGTTCTTCGTCAGGGGACTTGAGCTGGGTTAAGTATGCATCCGCCTGCATCAATGCTTCACTCAGGGCTTGACGAGTGTCTTTTGAGAGCCTGAGTAGTTCAAAGATGGACAACCTGGCTGGTGTATTAGCCAATTGGGCCAGGTTGTCAAAGTTGTACAGCTTCTCTAAACCTTTGTTTCGAATATTTTTCACAGGTTTATCGAAACGTACTTCTTTTTGCTTTTCTTTGTCTGCCGAAATTGGTCTCGAAGGACCGGCCTCTGGTATGGCGGGTTCTTGCTCTGAAGGCTTGGTAGCTGAAGCGTCTGCCGGTACATCTTTCTGACTTGCTCCATAGTCCTGGAGGTAAGCTTTCCCTTAACGGGTTCCAGTAGCCAAGACCTCGTCTTCTGATGCCGAGTGTACCATAACCATGTAACATGGTTTACATTTTGAGTTTTTCTTAGACTTAGCCTTAGCAGCTTGAGTCTCTTTCTCGATCTCTGACACCAGATCTGGATGAACCCATATGATCTTGCCCCGCTGGGTAGTTAGGGGTAGCAGGTCATGATTTTGACCCCTTGCTGGAGGGAGATTAACGATGTTCATCGTCGTCCGGGAAATATGTATAACACCGTCCGGGACTTCTTGGGGAGGCAGATTGCCAAATTGCAGAGAGATCATGTTGGCTGTGACCGTCTTTTCGCTGTTGCGCAGAGTGATGGCCTTAGCATCAATCAGCTCCTGGATCTTCCTTTTCAGTACATAATACGCTTTTGTAGGGTGGTGTATGTATCTATGGAAGATGCAGTACTTGGGGTTGTTAGTACTGCCGACTTCATTAGGCCGCTTCTCCTCAGGAAGGGTAATCTTGCCGCTTTTGATGAGACACTCGAATATGCTTGGAATATCGTCGTCGTCGAAAGAGTATACTTTAATAGGCCTGGAAGTCCCAGGTTTCGTCTGCGTGGTTGCCGCAGTCTTTTGCCTGGACGTACTGATTTCCAGAACTTTTTTTCCTTTGGAACCGCGGGGATGGTCGTTGTTGGGGGATGACCTCTTGCCTCTATCGGAGGTAGAGATCATGATGCCATTATCATGCGCCTTCCGACTGTTGTCTTCGGCGACTACCGCTGAGATGATGAACGAGGTCCAATCATGGAACTGATATGGTCCTGTGAACACCTAGATGACGGGGAGAAGGTTCTTCCTGCAAATATCGACCAAAGTCGAGTTTGGAACTCCGGGAGGCATTTGCAAAGTGGCTTGACGAAAACGTTCGATGAAGGTGCGAACGTCCTCTTTTTCCTTCTGATTTACTTCGATGAGAGAGGACATAGACATGTCCATCCCTCCCTCATAGAATCGTGTAAAAAATAAAGCCTTGAAGTCGTCGAAGGAAGTAATGTAGTTGTCCGCCAGGCTGCGGTACCACTGATAAGCCACTCCCGAGAGACAGCCCTTGAACACTCGAGTGACGAGGGCGTCATTCCCTTGTAATAACACCGTCATCATACTGAAGTAGTTCATGTACTGACTCGGTGATATTTTTCTCTCGAACAAAGCCATAGTCAGTGGTTTATATTTAGGAGGGAAATGGGCCTCTTCCTAGATAGCCGGGTAAGGCTGGTTGATTCCCAATTTCTTGAGCTGATCTTTGTGCTCCAGGACATCAAATTGGGCTTTCAACTCCCGTACTGCCTGCATCGGATTCTCAGCCGATAGCGGGACCACGGAGTGGTAAGGAATCAGTTTTATCGCGACTCCAACGGGAGGTAATACATTCTCCGAGTGAGGAAGCGGAGGAACTGCTAACTCTTGATCTAGAGCAGGCTCTTGGATCGCGTTGGATGGTGGTAAGTCCACCCCCACACGTATCTGAGTTGGAGGGACCGATGCTTAAGCTGTTGCAGCCGTGTGTTGAGTCAGAATCATCTGGTGCATGTTTTCCATCATGGATTGCATCTCTTTTAGGGATGTCTCCAGTATAGTAATGCGTTGCTCAGCGCTTCCTGATGCGGAAGCTTCCTCGCATTCATCTCCAATGGCATAAACTCCCATCTCCCTGGGTGTCATTGAAAGATTAGTATAGGACTCTGTAGAAGTTGACTCTATACTTTCGGCATCTGATTTGGGAGACTGGCGACCCCCAGCATCGGAATCAGAAGAGTACGAAGCCGGGTCGTGACCTCGAATGAGTGTTTCGGAATACCCCAGCTTCAGTTTTCCTAAGGAGCATGTTGAACCTCCTTCGGCTCGGAGTTCTAGAGGGATGACGTCTTGAGCCCGACCTTCCTCTAGGTATGCGTGAAGCCGTGTTCACAGATGTATGCATGGGCCCTTCTTTCTGAAAAGATGGAGAGTAGCTCAATCGGTCGAAAACCGACCATTTTGCTTCAGAACAGCAATAATTAATTATAATCCTATGATTATTACAATAGTGCTCGTTAGGAGGCATAATAGATATGCGGGAATATCCCCTATCCTTGTATTTCTGGATCAGATACTCACGCAGGTCAGGAGGATTTACAGAAGAAGAAGAAGATGGCTTGTTCCTTCTGTTCACATCAGTGGGCATGCGAATGTTGGGAACCATAGTTTTCCCTGTGCCACCTATATAAAATAGGTTGGCCATCTGGGTGGCGGATAATCCCCGAGGAGGGTGTCTTTCCGCAAATTGAGCCTTCTTTATGCTGAGGGGCTTCCCCTGGCGTAATTTGGAGCTCTGATCAGGTTGGCGTAAAGCTGAGGATGTACTCAGTCGGTCGTCAGCCTCTCGCGTAATCCGGAGGGCAGGCAGATTCTTTCCTTGCTGGCGTAAAGGCCAAGAAGTTGAGCAGTCCGCCGCTTGCTTTCCCTTGCGTAGATTATAGGGATCATCTGCTTTTCCGCGGAGGGCAGATACATTTTTACGTACGGAGTGCATTTGGAATTTCTGATTTGGCGCTAAGGCATTGTTAGAAATTCTGTCTGCCCAGTCAGCGACAGGAGACTAGATTTTATGCACAGAGCGCGAAGTAGGCTTCGGGACTAGCGCTGAGGCATTGTCCGAAGTTGTGTCTATTCCGTCAGGGATGGGAGACAAAGTTTTACGCGCAGAGCGCGATGTATACTTCTCGATTAGCACTGAGGCATTGCCAGAAGTTTTGTCTATTCCGTCAGTGATGGAAGACTGAATTTTACGCGCAAGGCGCGGAGGGAGCGATGCTATAACCTCGTTGGTCGGAGAGATCGAAGAGTCGGCAGGAATGGTAGGGGATGTCTTGGGCATCCAGACCTTACGCAGCTTCCTATTGTCTTAGACAGAGAGAGAATGAGAACTACCCCATGTTCGAAGCATATCTTCGTAGGCAGATTGGTCGAACTGGACGACCAGGGTCTTCTTTACGGATCCCACGGATACCGCATTGTGTTGAGCAATTGCTTCCTCATCAGAAGAGAAAGAAGTCCCCAGCAGAGTTGCCATCTTGTGTTTGATAAATAAATGAAAGATATGGAAACGAGGTTTATACGAAACCCGCTTGTATGTTTACAAACAAGAAGTACAATTATTCCTATACAAGGATGTCTAGTATAATTTTTTAATCTGGGTAAATATTGTTATAGGAGTCTGATCTGCAGTCGATCACTTTGTCCCTTGGACCACACGATGATGAAGAAGTGCCATAGGAGACAGAAAGCAGCTTCGAAGGTTGCTAAAGAGAGTGGATGCTCGATGCCAAAGTCGTCGATCACTACTCTTTGCCTGAACTCTGGATTTTTCTCTCTCAAAGACTCTTCGATTCTGGTCTTCAAATCTTCGACCGTTTTCCCTCCAATTTTCCGACCTCTGACCTCTGTCAAAAGAGGTCTCTATTTATAGAGTTTTAGTGACAGTGACCACTCAGTCGGCGTAGGAACCGAGTAGTGGAAAGTACAGCACCCTTTTACACGATGGTTAAAATAACTGTTGCCAGCGTATAAATGACCTTTTGAATGAGCGTGTGATGCGTGTCCAATTAAGAGACAACGCGTATAACTGCTACGAAGATCACGACATAAAAGCCACGTAGGTAGTTATTCCTCGCGTAGAAAAGGTTGGCATAGGAGCCAATAACTGTCACCATGGTGTAGAAGCCAAAGAGTTATCAAACCGGCATAGAAGCCGAGTAGGCGTAGAAGCCGAGTAGGCATAGAAGCCGAGTAGGCATAGAAGCCGAGTGGGCGTAGAAGATAGCTGATCCTCCTCCCTTGACTGTGGCCTGAGTTGGCGTATTCCAAGGAGATAGCGTACAGCATGCTCCCATAGCTGAGAATAGCCCGATGGCGTAATGTGCCAAAGTGATGATGTGGACGTCTTAGCCAAAATTACGGCTTTTGGAGATATAATCAAATCTCTTGCATTAAATACAGAGATCTGCCCCCATCCTGCGCATTAAATGCAGAGGCGTGTCTTCGAAGATTTGCCATCATTCTGCACATTAAATGCATATACGTGCCTCGAACCCTATACGAAGAGCAACTGATGACGTGGCAGTCTGTTTGTCTTCTGCGGAGCGTAAGAAGCTCACGTCTGCCTGTGTAAAACTAGGCAGCGTATTCCAAAGGCGTGTCTCGAAGATTTGCCATCATTCTGCGCATTAAATGTAGAGACGTACCTCGAGCTCTGCCATCACTCTGCGTATTAAATGCAGAGACGTGCCTCAAGCTCTGCCATCACTCTGCGCATTAAATGCAGAGACGTGCCTCGAGCTCTGTACGAAGAGCAGCTTTTGACGTGGCAGTCTGTTTGTCTTCTGCGGAGCGTAAGAAGCTCACGTCTGCCTGTGTAAAACTAGGCAGCGTATTCCCTTGTATGCATAAAAGTAGTTTACGTCAAGGAGATGTCACTAAACGACAGTCTGGGTCGCTATGCCGTGCCATCATTATAGCCGTCGTCTGGGTAGTCGTGCAGTACTCTTTGTCAGGAGTTCAGACGTCAGGTTCACTGCATGATTTGACAGGTTCATTTCGGGGAATACGAAGCGTTCCTCATACACTTCAATGCTGCATTAAAGCGGATGATTTTTACGCCATAAAGGCGATGTAGCACCCTTTTTATGCTGAAGCAGCCTGGACATACTGCATTACGCGGATAGTCCTTGAGCTTATATTTTACGCTGTGCTCAGCGAAAAAAGCTCTGTTGCACGTTGATGGCTCTGAAGTCATCTTTTACGCTGCCCAGCATCAACATACTGCGTATAGTTATCTAGCATATTTTTCATGCTTCTACAGATATATATGATGCTAAACCATCTAATTGACTTACTTTGTATCGTTGACCCAAATTTATGTCCTCATCTCCTCCGGAGGTGCGCATGGAGGATCTAGCTAATGCTGGGACGACGTCGGTACGACCTCCATTACATGCTCATCTGTCTCTATAGTTCTGTCAGCAGAAGTAATGCTGGACGAGGAAGTACTATTATGCCTGGAACTACTCGTCCCAGGAATGATGCCACGTAACATCGTCGCAGTCAGAGATGTGACTGATCGATATACTGGAGTACTAGGCGACGAAAATTCGGAACCAATAGTAGGCAGTACTGGAGGAGCACTCGGTCTACCTCGGGACCTACCGAACCCTTCGCGTCGTCCTGTCATACCTGATAACAACATATGATGAATAAAGAAATACATAAATATATAGTACATTCTACAGTCAAAATATTATGTATATCTCACAGCATTCATATAATTGTACGGTAAATGACCAGTGGTGTCACAAGTCTAAATGGATAGTACATTCTACGGTCAAAATATAATACATATATTCGTCAAAATAGTACATTCTACAGTCAAAATATAGTTACATTCTACAGGCAAAATATTTTATTTTTAATCATCTTCAGAAAATTTATCTTGTTTGCCTTCCTCGTCCTCCTCTTCCTCTTCCTCCTTCTCGTCTTCACTTTCATCTACTTCGGCTTCATCTTCCTCTTCAAAAAATTCTACATCTTCTATATTATTACTCGTGTAATGAGTAACTTTCGTTGAGTCCATATCTACAATATTTGTTACAAGAGATAGCTCGTCCTCCTGATAAGCTATTTCGTCAATGTCAAAGGTATTTCAAGCTTTAGTCTTACATACTGTCCACTAATTCGACCTCGTTGTCCCCCGTCTAGGATAAGTTTTAAAGTACACGAGCTGAGCCTGACTTGATAGGATAAATAGTTTGTAGCCTTAATATATGCGTTTATAGTTTATATCCACAAGGCCATGCTTACCAATTTTCCAACCTTGATCTTGAATCGGATCAAACTATTCACACTTGAATAGCATGATATTAGTAGGTTCTGTGCCATAATTATATGTCAACTCCACAATCTCTCATAAGATGCCAAAGAAATCATTGCCTGGATCAACGTCTTTGTAGTTCGAAGATTTGATACACAAACAACTATTTTTTGTGGAATCAAGATCCAGAAAGCTGTCTCTGATAGGAGCATTTATTGACTTGAACCTAAACCTATTCACACAGAAACTTAGCCATATTTTAATGACAGTAAATAGTCCCTTGGCTAGAGTTCTAATAGATTCAGTCTCGGATGTTATTAGACGATCGACCTAAATACCAAAGTAGCGATAGTAAGTTATTTGTTTTGCAAGTGCAGAAATAAAAAGGATTTACCAAGCACCTTACATATGCGCTCAACCAAGAAGAAAAATGGTATATCATTTTTTGTTCTACTTCTTCGTCTGTTATGTAGGGTCTAACCGACCTCAACTCATCATTATATGTGCTAAAAAATAATAAAGCAACTGCTGATTAGTAGCATAATAGTAGCTTATACTATTACATTGAGATGATGTAAATGTGGACGTATTAATTACTTATCCCTCTAGCTTCTCCACTTCATCCTCGTCGCAATTGAGTAATATATACAACTGAGCAGCCCTTAGCTCGTCGTCATTCAAATATCTCTTCTTTATTTTCCCTGATCGCTTTTCGGACATATTGAATACTTTGAGTATTGCATCATTAGATTTCTGATATCCGTCGTCATTTTTTGGAGCTTTCGTTCTATTAGTAGCAACATGAGGTTTAAAATACGTTGAGCAAAAGTTTATAGTCTCCTCGAGAACATAAGCTTCATAAATAGAGCCCTCAACCCGTGCCTTATTTTTTACCTCTCTCTTTAGGTGATTCAGAAGCCGCTCGAAGGGGTACATCTACCGATAACCGACAGGACCACCAACACGTGCCTTATAGGAAAGATAAATTGGCAAATGCTCCATAGAGTCGAAGAATCCAGGAGGGAACACCTTCTCAAGCTTACATAGTATTATCGCATTGTCCTTCTCTTGCTTTTCTAGACGATCGATGAGCAACTTAGTAGAACAAAGATCTCTGAAGAATATGGTAAGCTCTGTCAATGGATCCCAAACAACCTGCGGTAAGAATTCCCAAAATATAATCGAAATTAACCTCTCCATGAATATGTGACAATCGTGGCTCTTCATACCCGCCAGTTTGTTCTCCTTGAGGTCGACGCATCTTCTCAAGTTTGACACGTACCCGTCTAGAAACTTTAGACCCTCAATCCACCTACAAAGTCTTCCTTTATCCTCTTTCTCAAGTGAGAAAACTGACTTAGGTTGCTTTAACTTTCCATTCCTCTCCTCTATCAAATACAACGCAAGACGTCTACATATTTCTTCTAAGTCCAACCTGGCCTTCGGATTATCTTTTGTCTTCCACTTTATCTCCATTACAGTATTAATTATGTTATCAAACACATTCTTCTCGATATGCATGATACCAAGGTTATGTCTGATCAGATTGGTGCTCCAATATGGCAGATCCCAGAATATACTCCTTTTTGTCCAGTTATAGGTGTGAACAAATATGTCACACTTGTACCTCTTAGTAGGCTCTTCGATGGCACTTGGTAAATCTTTTAGCTCTTTCCATATCGTGTATCCGGGCCACCGTGGTGATGGATTGGCCTTCTCCACAACGCCCGCACAAAAAGTATTCATGTTCCTCCGGTACGGATGATCCTTCGGCAGAAATTATCGATGACAATCAAAGAAGCGCGGTTTGTCTCGGTGTTTCAAATGGAAAGCCTTAGTACGGTCCATGCAATACGGATATGAGAGACGACCATGAGTGCTCTATCCCGATAATATTTTATAGGTCGAAAAGTCGTTGATGGTCCACATAAGTGCTGTCCTCATCTGAAAATTCTGCTTTCTAGAAACATCGTACGTGTTGCCACCTACTTTCCACAGCTGATTCAACTCATCTATCAAAGGTTGTAAATACACATCGATGTTCCACTTCGGATTGTTCGAACCCGGGATAATAACGATTAGGAATATATACGGAATCTTCATGCACATCCAAGGTGGTAGATTATAAGGAGTGACGATCACAGGCCAACATGAATACTGGGAGTCCAAAAGTCCAAATAGGGTAAAACCGTCAAAGGAGAGCCCCAAACTGACATTACGCGGATCCGAAGCAAAATCTGGATACTCTTGATCAAAGTGCTTCCATACTTCTCCATCGGATGGATGATCCAATACTCCTTCGATCTATTTCTGCCTGTGCCAACTCATATTTTTTGCAGTCTCCTTAACCATAAACAACATCTGCAACTGCGATATCAAAGGCAAGTAGTGCATCAAATTGGTAGGCTTCCTTGCACCTACAGACTTTCCTCTACCAGTGACCTTGTAGCGATCAGCACCACAGAATCTGTACGCATCTTCATCCTTGTCGTCTTCGTAGTACAACATGCACCCGTTGTAACACGCATCAATTTTCTCGTATCCTATCCAGAGCGATCTCACCATCCTTTTAGATCGATAGAAGTCTTTAGGCAACTTTGCACCCTCGGACAAGATCTCTATAATCAAATCGATCAGTCGATTATGGCATCCTGTGACATGTTAAAATTGGACTTGATGCTCAATAATCTTGTAACCACCTCCAACGGTGAATGATCCTCACAACCAGGATATAGTAGAGTCCTTGCATTCTCTAACAACTCCATAAACTTTACAGCATCTGCATTCGGTGCCACCTCAGCTGCATCATAATTGTCCGGATTAAAACTAGGCCCCGCCGCATCAAAAACCATGTTCACCTACCCATCGTCGTAAGCAGCATGGTCATGGACATCCATACACGGCACCACATAAGGCTTAGACTCTGATGCTAGAGACACAAGTTCTCCTTACGCGGTCCATGAATAGTAATTTGACGTGAATCCCTTCGAGTAAAAATGATATGTGACTTCCACTTCTGGATAATATTTCAAGTTGCAACATCTCACACACGAACATTTAATTTTGGTACCATCCATGTACCTTCTTGGCAAACTACAAGAACTGTTGTACACCCTCAATGAATTCATCCCGCACACCGCACATATCATCAGGATGATGGTTGTACATCCATGAATGATGACACAGATAGTAATTCATATCCATTTCTAGATACTTTCACAAAAATGACAGTATGTGTACTATAAATCGTTACATACAGTATAATTCTCTGGAGGAAGGTAAGAACTGCTCTAACTTGATACACAATGCCCTATATATGTGTGTGTATGTACATATGGTTGTTTGAGTGATTGAGTGAGCTCGAGTCACTAGGGAGAGCAGTTCACAGTTTTCAGAGTGCATCATTTGGCAGTGATCAACTAAAGGGAGAGCACCCATTAGACCTATAGAAAGCTTGAAGAGGTGTCAAAATCGTGTCTGCTTCATCTTTCTCGTGTCCAAATTCAGAGTTCTTCAAGGAGGTCACTCAAAACCTAGGTAATTATCTATTTTCTATCATATTTATGGTTTCTTGGGTCACTAGGGTCTATGATCTCTTCTTGTGGAATATTGATTTGTATCTCAAAATTGAAGAAAATGTGAGTTTAGACCACAGGTTTGGGTAGTTCTTATGACTAGTCTTGAGGTATTACGAATATATGAGTGAGTATTAAAGTTATTTAGGGGCAAGATTGAGGTGTTGAGCGAGGGGTGGTAATTCGATAAATAAATGGTGGCATAATCTTGAGTGAAAGAAATGAAAGGAGCACTGATACTTAGTATCAGTGCAAATGTTGCAGTGAACTGTTTTGTGAAATCGAGAAATATTACGCAAAGTGTTATTGCTGATAAGCTTGATTGTCAGGTTCTAAGCGACTTGAGGTATCAGTAGATTGATATCTCGACTGATACCAAAGTATAAGTCATAAATAGATATCAATAAATAATAGACAGTCCGATGGAGTTTAGGGATTTAGTGTATCAGTGCAGGCCAGTAGCAACTAAGGGCAGTGGGCAGGCCAGGATTTGAGTGTGAGATATGGGAGTATTATGCAGGCCGAGAGGGAGTCGCAGTGCACTCTTGTGTACTGCAGTGAAGAGCAGCAACAACAAGGGGATGCACAATAGCAGCAAGGAGAGCAACTGCAGCAGCAAGAAGAGCAACTGCAACAGCAATACACAGCAAGCAGCATATGCAAAAGCAAGAGCAGCAAGAGCAGAATCTAGAGCACTACAAATAGCATATGTGGGGAGGTATCGGGTTATCAGAGGTTAAAGAGTTAGAGTGTGTTTAAGAACTGTGTGCAGCTCTGTATTGGGATCAGCAGAAGATATCCTTATTATTGTTGTTGATGTTGTTGAGTGAAGGAGTTTTGATATGTAGCTGCCTTGGTATTACAGGTAGTGCGTTGCATGTTAGGGGCACAACACCTTACTGTGTCCAAGTTTTGGATTGGGTTCGTGTACGTGGGAGTACATTAGTTCGAGTGTGGGGGATGTGAGGGATTATGAGCTAAGTACAAGTGGTTAGAGTATCAACAACACCAAGCATTAGCATAATAGTATATGCGAGTTCTTTGTACAGTAGCAGGTGATCAGTGAGGCTACCCTGGGAGCAGTGTACAAATGTGAGGCTCGAGCAAGATAACTAGTGTTAACTAGTTTAAAGAGTCATTCCCGTGTCAGTGTCCGTGTGTCCGTATCAGTATTAGGGTTAGTGTTCGCATGTGTTAGTGTGTCCGCGTGCGTATGTGTGTGTTTGAGTTAAGGTTAGGGTTAGTGTGTGTTATGTCGTATCATGTTGTGTTGTGTCATGTTGTGTCATGTTAGAGAGAGAGACAGAGAAAGAAGATAGAGAGAGGAGTTCACCGAGGAGGGGAGCCGGAGGAAGGACGTAGGAGGGAGAAGGGGAGCCGGAGGAAGGAGGAGCTGACGGCGGAGAGGGGAGGAGGCGGCCGGAGGGGGGTCGCCGGGAGGGAGGAGGTGACGCCGGAGGGAGGAGGGGAGCCGGAGGGGGAGGACACGGCTGGAGGGCGGTCGTCGGGGAGGAGGGGAGCCGGAGGGAGGGGGGTTCAAATTTGGGAGAGGGAAAGATCGAAGGAAATGGGGGGGAATCAGCCCTAAATAAAAGTTATTTAGCAATGTTTTAGCGATGCAAATAATGACGTTGCTAAGTTAGCGACGTTATAGATGTCGCTAATGACGTCGCTAAATGTATAAAAGAGATACGTCACTAAATACGTCGTTAAACGTCGCTAAATGAAATATATTAGCTACGTTTAGCGACTTTAATTAAACTTATAGCGACTAATCTTTTAAAAACTTCATTACAGTCGCTAAACGTCGATATATGTCGCCAATTAGCGACGTCTAGCGATATTTTTCCTTGGAGTTGCTAATATTTTTAATATTAGCGATGTTTTACGTTGACGTCGCTAAAAAATATCGCTAATACCGCTTATTCTGGTAGTGCAAATTTATGAAATGGTAAGACATGACACATATTATAATCCCTACAAATTAGGCAGAAATAACAAATAAGGGAACAGGTACTAATTACGTGATGTGGCCAATTAATATTTACGGTATGATAAAAAATATTATGTAACAGAGAAACAAAGAAAGTCAGTTTATGTATATGACTTTATGATCAATATCATTTATAATATAAAGCGCTTTCGCTAGCGATGTGTTAGCGAAGTGCTAGCAAACGATGGCTCCATCCCTTCCCTCACTCCCTCCCTCCCCCTCCTGCTCCGCGTACTCCGGCCCCGTGACACCACACCCGACGGTGTACGGTTTAGCTTGTATGGTTAGAGCTAAAGTTAATATGGAAGTACTAAAAAATATTATTATATATTCTAAAATCACTATAATATTTTTAATAGGGTAGCTTCAAAATATTAAAATATATTAATATTATACTTAAATTTAAAACATTGATCGACTGGTTCACTGGTTAACCGCTTGAACCGATCGATCCGATCATATTTTTAAAATACCGATCAAAAGTATGATCAATGTATAACTAATATTTTTGGCCAAAACAAAGTACCTAATTTGAGGGGATTAAATTTATGAAATGTTAAGACATGACACATATTATAATCCCTACAAATTAGGCAGAAAGAACAAATAAGGGAACAAGTACTAATTACGTGATGTGGCCAATTAATATTTACGATATGATAAAAAATATTATGTAACAGAGAAACAAAGAAAGTAAGTTTATGTATATGACTTTATGATCAATATCATTTATAATATGAAAAAGCGCTTTGGCTAGCGATGTGCTAGCAAACGGTGGCTCCATCCCTTCCCTCGCTCCCTCCCGCTCCCCTCCTACTCCGCGTACTCCGATTTAGCTTGTATGATTAGAGCTAAAGTTAATATGGTAGTACTAAAAAATATTATTATATTCTAAAATTACTATAATATATTTATTAGGGTAGCTTCAAGATATTAAAATATATTAATATTATACTTAAATTTAAAACATTAATCGATGGGTTTACTTGTCAACCGCTTAAACAGGCTTATCAGATCAGATTTTTAAAACACTAATCCAAAGTAGGATCAATGTATGACTAATATTTTTGGCTAAAATAAAGTGCCTAATTTGAAGGGGTCAAATTTATGAAATGGTTCATAAATTTGACCCTTCAAATGTAAGGACACTTTATTTTAGCCCAAACATATTAGTCATAAACAATTAGAACAGTACTTTGACTTATGTGCTATTTAAAATTGTTATATGATAAGAAAGAATTAAGGGTTGAACAAAGTAAACATAGAAGTAATTTATTTATACTTTAAGATATTATTATTAATATAATCTTTGCTAACCTATCTTGAAGTGCTACCAAATGGAGGCTCAGCCCCTTCCGTCACTCCCTTCCCCTCTCCCCCTCCTACTCCGTATACTCCGGCCGTCGCACCACCGCACCCGTCGGAGTATGATTTAGCTTGTATGATAAGAGTAAAAGTTAATATGGTAGTGCTAAAAAATATTATTATATATTCTAAAATTACTATAATATATTTATTAAGGTAGCTTTAAAATATTATAATATATTAAGGCTAAATTTTAACTTGATACCTCAACTATTCATGTTTGGCAACTTGATACCCTAAACTTTAAAAATAGGCAACTTAATACCCTAAAAAAATTACCAAAATGCCCTCCCATCTTCAACAACCCCCTCCCACCCTCCCGACTCGTAGTCGTGCCCCCCCACCGATGACCCCCCTCCCCCCCTCTCCGGTCGGAATGGAACACCGTGCAGCATCGGAGCTCATGGGCTGGGGCGTGCGCTGGAGGGGGCTTGCGCGCACGGCGCGGCACCAGACGAGGGCAGGGCCGGGGGGGCGTGCGCGCGTCGCAGTATAGGAGCGCTGGCGGAGGCGTGCGCGCGTCGCTGTGCCAGAGCATAGGTGTGCGCGGTAGGGCAAAGTTTGCTCATTGGCTTGAGACGGGAGGGGGGCACCGCTGGGCGGCGGCAGGTGGGGACTGCCGGGGTGGGGGAGGCAGGATGTGGGTAGGGGAGGGGTCCATTGAAGAGGGAAGGGCATTTTGGGAAAAAATATTTAAGGGTACTAAGTTGTCTATTTTTAAAGTTTAGGGTATCAAGTTGTCAAACATGAATAGTTGAGGGTAACCAGTTAAAATTTAGCCATATATTAATATTATACTTGAATTTAAAACATTAATCGACGTGTTCACTGATCAACCGTTTGAACTGTCCGATACAATCATATTTTTAAAACACAGATCCAAAGTATGATTAATGTGTGACTAATATTTTTGGCCAAAACAAAGTGCCTAATTTGAGGGGATCAAATTTATGAAATGGTAAGACATGACACATATTATAATCCTTACAAATTAGGCAGAAAGAACAAATAAGGGAACAAGTCCTAATTACGTGATGTGCCAATTAATATCTGCGATATGATAAAAAATATTATGTAACAGAGAAAAAAAAGTATGTTTCTGTATATGACTTTATGATCAATATTATTTATAATATGAAAAAGGTTTTTGGCTAGAGATGTGTTAGCGGTGTGCTAGCGAACAGCGGCTCTGCCCCTTCCTTCAGTCCCTCCCCCCTTCTTCCTGCTCCGTGTACTCCGGCCGCCGCTAGTGGCAGAGCGAGCCTCTAAATTAGGGAAGGCTGAACTTTTGGTACAGCCCTAGCGACACGAGGACACTAGCATTGTACCATCTAGCATATTAATTTTTTGAGAATTTAATAATCACTTAATTGTCGCATACTCCAAATTAAAACAAATATTAAAACATAACTAAGAAAACATTTTAAAAATATATACTAAAGCAAATGCCAAAAAATTTGATTGAGCTACAGCCCGACCAAGATCTTGTGTAGCCCGGCCATGCCCCTCCGGGTCTCCGCCTTTGGAAGTCGCGCCACCGCGCTTGCCGGAGTATAATTTCGCTTGTATGATTGGAGCTAAAGCTAATGGTATTACTAAAAAATATTATAAAATAACTATAATATATTAAATAAGGTATCTTTAAAATATATTAATATTATATTAAATTTAAAACATTGATCAATCGGATCACTGGTCAACCGCTTTAACAGGTCAGTCCGATCAAAATTTTAAAACATTGATCCAAAATAGCATCAATATGTGACTAATATTTTTGGCCAAAATAAAGTGCCTAATTTGAGGGGATCAAATGAATAAAATGGTAAGACATGATATTATAATCCCTACAAATTAAGAAGAAAGATTAAATAATGGAACAAGTACTAATTACTTCATAGGGTCAATTAGTATTTGTGATATGATAAAAAAATATTACGTAACAGAGAAACAAATAATGTAAGTTCATGTATATGACTTAATGATCGATATCATTTATAATATATTAATATAAATGATATTAATATTATTCTTAAAGTTTTTATTACTTCCCTACGTGTTCTGGTTGAACAAAAATCCTCACCCTTTCTCTCAATTTTTTCTTGCTCATGGTCCCTTATCTTTCGTGTCGTCTTCAGCAAATTTGTCCTACAACCATGTCATATCTTTTGGGACAAACCCTTCTTGACTTATTTAATGTGCCTTCATTTTGAATTTCGAGGATGCAGGTATGACCTTAAAACTTTCTTTAGTTACCATGTCCTTATAGATTCATAGAGTAGCTTTATTCTTAATTGCGAGGACGCAATTCTTTTAAGGTGGAAAGATTGTAAGCCCCCACATTTATAAATAGGGTTATTTTAATATTTTTTCAATTTATTTTAATTATTTAATTTAATTTAATAGATTATAGTAGTAATTTCTAAATTCTTCTTTTATATATATGACAATTTGTCATGGCTTGGTTATTTTAAGTATTGCACAGCATTTTTCTCCCAACAAAATTTATATTACTAATCTTGATTGTACCTAATATATTTAGGACATGGATGTTATATTTGTTTGACCTTTCCTATGCTCCAAAAATATTGTCAAACATCTAGAACCATGGTTACCATGAAACTGTCTCCTTTTGACTAGAAGTTGACCCAAACCCAACCCAAACGCATGTAGTCATGTAGTGCACACAAATACCCCATATATATATATATATATATATATATATATATATATATATATATATATATATATATATATATATATATATAAATTTGGTTCTATTTATAGCCATATATTATTAATATGATACTTAAATTTAAAACATTGATCGACCGGTTCACTGGTCAACCGCTTGAACCGGCCGATCCGATCATATTTTTAAAACACTGATCCAAAGTAAGATCAATGTGTGACTAATATTTTTGTCCAAAACAAAGTACCTAATTTGAGGGGATCAAATTTATTAAATGGTAAGACATAACACATATTATAATCCCTACAAATTAGGCCGAAAGAAGAAATTAGGGAACAATTACTAATTACGTGATGTGGCCAATTAATATTTGCGATATGATCACAAATATTACGTAAGAAAGAAACAAAGAAAGTAAGTTTATGTATATGACTTTATGATCAATATCGCTTATAATATGAAAAAGCGCTTTGGCTAGTGATGTGTTAGAGATGTAATAGCAAACGATGGCTCGGACCCTTCCCTCACTCCCTCTCCCCTCCCCCTCCTCCTTCGAGTACTCCGTCCACCGCGCCACCACACCTACCGGAGTACAATTTAGCTTGTATGATTAGAGCTAAAGTTAATATGGTAGTACTAAAAAATATTATTATATATTATAAAATTACTATAATATATTTAATAGGGTAGCTTCAAAATATTATAATATATTTATATTATACTTAAATTTAAAACATTGATCGACCAGTTCATTGGTCAACCACTTGAACCGGTCGGTCTGATCATATTTTAAAATACTGATCCAAAGTAGGGTCAATGTGTGACTAATATTTTTGGCCAAAACAAAATGCCTAATTCAAGGGGATAAAATTTATGAAATGGTAAGACATGACACATATCATAATCCCTATAAATTAGGCTGAAAGAAGAAATAAGGGAACAAGTACTAATTACGTGATGTGGCCAATTAATATTTGTGATATGATAAAAAATATTATGTAACAAAGAAACAAAGAAAGTAAGTTTATTTATATGAATTTATGATCAATATCATTTATAATATGAAAAAGCGCTTTGGCTAGCGCTGCGTTAGCGATGTGCTAGCAAACGACGGCTTAGCCCCTCCCCTCACACGCTCCCCCCTCCCCCTCCTCCTCCTGCTCCGCGTACTCCGGCCGTCGCACCACCGCACCCGTCGAAGTATGATTTAGCTTGTATGATTAGAGCTAAAGTTAATATGGTAGTACTAAAAAATATTATTATATATTCTAAAATTACTATTATATATTTAATAAGGTAGCTTCAAAATATTATAATATATTAAGGCTAAATTTAAACTTGATACCCTCAACTATTTATGTTTGGCAACTTGGTACCCTAAACATTAAAAATAGGTAACTTAATACACTAAAAAACATTTCCCAAAAATTCCATCCCATCTTCAACAGCCCCCTCCCTCCCCCCAGCTGCCCCCTACTGCCTTATCGCCATGCCCCCCCACCGATGACCCCCCTCTTAGGACGGCATGGAACATCATGCAGCCCCGTGGCTCTTGGGTTGGAGCGTGCATGCGCAGTACAGCTTCGGAGCTAGGGAATAGGGGGCACGAGCGTCGCGGTGCTAGAGCGATGGCGGTGGCGCACGAGCATCATTACGCCAGAGTCTGTGCGCATCACAAGCGCATAGGGGCACCTGGTCAGGCGAGGTCTGCTCGCTGGCTTGAGGCGGGAAGAGGGCACCGCTGAGCGGATGGAGGTGGGGACTGACGGGGTATGGGAGGGGTGGAGGGGCTGGGGGGACGGGGGGAGGGGTGTGTTGAAGAGGGGAGGGCATTTTAGGAAAAAAATTTAGGGTACAAAGTTGTCTATTTTTAAAGATTAGAGTATCAAATTGTGAAACATGAACAGTTGATGGTATCTAGTTGAAATTAGCCATATATTAATATTACACTTAAATTTAAAACATTGATCGACCAGTTCACTGGTCAACTGCTTTAATCGGCTAATTCGATCATATTTTTAAAACATTGATCCAAAGTAGGATCAATGTGTGAGGGATATTTTTGGCCAAAACAAAGTGCCTAATTTGAGGGGATCAAATTTATGAAATGGTAAGACATGACACATATTATAATCCCTACAAATAAGGCAGAAAGAACAAATAAGGGTACAAGTACTAATTACGTGATGTGGCCAATTAATTTTTGTTATATGATAAAAAAATATAACATAATAGATAAACAAAGAAAGTAAGTTTATGTATATGACTTTATGATCAATATAATTTATAATATGAAAAAACTCGTTAGCTAGTGCTGTGTTAGTGATGTGCTAGCAAACGGTGGCTCCGCCCCTTCCCTTAATCCCTCCCCCCACCCCCTTATGCTCCACGTACTCCGTTCCCTACGCCACCACACCCGTCAGAGTACGATTTAGCTTGTAAGATTTAAGCAAATTAAAGTTAATATGGTAGTACTAAAAAATATTATTATATATTCTAAAATTACTATAATATATTTAATAGGGTAGCTTCAAAATATTATAATATATTAATATTATACTTAAATTTAAAATATTGATCAACCGATTCACTGGTCAACCGCTTGAACCGACCAATCTAATCAAATTTTTATAACACTGATGAAAAGTAGGATCAATGTGTGACTAATATTTTTGGCTAAAACTTGTCTAATTTGAGAGAATCAAATTTATGAAATGGTAAGACATTATATTATAATCCCTTGAAATTAGGCCGAAAGAACAAATAAAGGAACAAGTACTAATTACATGATGTGGACAATTAATACCTGCGATATGATAAAAAAAAAATTACGTAACAGAGAAACAAAGAAAGTAAGTTTATGTATATTATTTTATGTCACGACCTGCACCCGGAATTTGGGGCACGAGTACGTGGGTATGTCCAGCCTATGCCGCAGCATCGGCGGTAGAACGCTGTCTAGGTTATAGTACTATCTAATTAATCTCACACGAGTATCCAACTCCATAAGGAGACACAGATAACACAATATAATATGAAAATACTCAATCATAGAACTAAAGCACGATAAGATATCGAAGAAAATAAACGAAATATAATATAAGTCTAAACAAAAATAGTCTAACTCAAACAATAACATCCAAGTCTCAAAGTATGCCGGAAACAAATCTGATACCAATAATCTGCTAATAGAAACTAACTGAATAACTAGAGATCCCAGCTAGACCTTCCAGAATCAAACATGGCTACAAGGTCCACGACTGCAGCTACTCTCCTTGTGGTCCATAATATGTCGGACACCAGTCCTTTAAGTCGCAGTCTGGAAAAATATTTTTCAATCGGGATGGAGCAAAGTACATCCCAAATAATAGTTCCAGTTAATTGATAAGGACTATAAAATAATAAATAGATGATGCTATATACTGAGAGAAGGCAATGAATAAATACAATGGCAAAAATAAAAAGAACAGGCAATATAAAAAATATGGTACAGTCAGTGTATATATGAAATGAAGAGAAAGAACTACAATATCATATACGGGGTGATGTAGTATATGAACTAAAACGAAGAACTGTAACTATTCTAAGTGTTTGAAATAGTAGTTTCGAAATATGATCGGCTTGGAAACTTGTACGATAGCTACATGGCCTGGCTAATCATACGTGAGGTGTATGATTAACACTAATAATATTTTACACTTGTACGATAGGGATTTGATCACATTTCTCACTAGCAATTTCCCTGCCCCCAACTAGTACAGTGGATCCAACCATGACACATCACGATACACGATCAATGTCCAATATATCATGTACAATATCTAATATCAATGTCGTGTACAATGCCAATACGATAACCAATGTAACATCTCATGACTGCAGATCCAATCTATATACTAGTCCGTGTAGCACAGTATCAAGAATCAGATGTAACATTTCTAATTACTTGAATTATAGAAATTATCAAATAACAGAAATTATCAGAGAATGTACTCGCATGTGGTCCTTAGCTGGTATGAATCAGAGTCCAAGTCACAGTCCAAATAGCCTATATATTACAATTTTACCATGTCAAAAGATAATTTATTTTAATTTATTTAATTCTAGAATAATTACTCTAAAATTCTATTTTAATCTTATCATTCTGATTTTTAGGTTAATTCCTAAATTTTGTCCAAAGAAACTAAATTTTACCAATTCGGGACTCATGGCACGCAAATCGAGGCGATCTATTGATCAAAAAGTCAACCGATGCAAACTCGACTTTCATGCATGGTTTTCTGTAGATTTCAGCGTCAAAAACATGCTAGAATTTATGGCTTGTCCGAATTTAAATTCATTTAAAAATTATTGCATATACCTAAAATTGTAATTGTGCAACGGTGGTTGATTGTTAACCTAAAAGTTCTACAGAATTAACAGTAGAGAAATATTTTGTATTAAATCCTAAAAAAATATATGTCAATTATCTCGACATTAGCTTTTCGAAACTTCAGACAGTTAGTGATTCTGATTCCTGGTTCTCCCGAAATTACAAAAACAACGAGATGCGTCTATTTTTGGACATGCTATGCTCTACGAATTTTCCAAAATTTAAAATTAAGAATCTCATGAAATTTTTTTCCATATTCAGAAAACTAACCTCAATATGGTTCTAATACATAAAACTGGGTCGCGTTTGGAGTCCTGAACTATGAGTAATGGCTTCTTGAAGATGAAGGGAACCCTAGATGACATTTCCCTCAAATCTCTCTCTCTCTCTCTCTCTCTCTCTAAAATAATGGAATAATTAAGTTATTATATTATATTATATTATATTATATTATATTATATTATATTATATTATATTATATTATATTATATATATATATATATATATATATATATATATATATATATATATATATATATATATATATTAAGGTTATTATAGATGTTGGATGACATGTGGCTGAATGAAAAGTTAAAGGCTTACACGTGTCAGAATCTGATTGGATGATTTCGTTTGTATTATTTGTTTTTTATTTGCCTTTATCAAAATATTATTTAAGTCATTTTAAATCTAAATAATTCAAAATAAATATTAAAAATAATCATAAAAATCTGGAAAAATTACAGAAAATATATTTTGAACCTAAAAATTCTAGAAAAATACTTGGAATAATTTTAATTATATTTGACACTAAAATAAATTCTTGAAAGCCCTAAAAAAATTACGTTTCTAGTTTTTAATTAACCAAAAATTGTAAAAAAAAATTCTAATAGCCCCAAATTAACCTAATAACAAGAATTTCAGGATACGGAGGTTACAAGTCTACCCACCTTAAAAAAAATTTGTCCTCAAAATTTAAAATCCTCAATAGTTGTATTATTTTTTATTTTTTTACCATCAAAATTTAAATTCATCAAACTATAGAATCATGAAGTAAATCCATATTGTTATTTCACAAAAATTTTAAAATACTATAAATATCATAATCCTGAAAATCTTCAAATTTAAAATTAAATTCCATTCTTATCACAATCCCCTCCAAAATTTTAAGTTAATAACTAAATAATCAAAAAAATTAATATTCAATCCTCTAATTTAAATCCAATCAATGCATATTTATAAAATTTAAAATCGCATCCCAAAAATTTAAATTCAAACACTAATCCATTAGTGATCTTATTCCTCGATTCTTTTTCCACACGATACTCAAATAATGTAATACTTACGAAATATTTAAATACAATATTCAAAATATAAATTTTAAATTTATATCTTGCAGTCAAATAAATATAATTATTATCTTCTTAAATTTATCAAATTTTAATGACAAATTCAATTATATCATAATCTTCATAAAAATTAATGATTTAACAAAATCGTCAATTCTACCATATTAAATTCTCAACTCTTTATTTAAATTAATGTTTATCCTCGAAATTTAAAATTCCTAATAAAAAAAATTTCTGCCACCATCAAAATTTAAGCAATATAATCATGAAGTCAAACCACTATTGTTATTTAACAAAGTCCTTACAAATTAACTTCATCCTCATAACTTAAAATTATGACGTAAATCTTTAAAATTTGAATTTATCTTCAAAATTTAAAATTAAATAGAATTTTTCTCGTAAATTAGATTCACAAGTCATAACTCTTAAATACAATCTAACATTATTTGTTTAAAATTTAAATCTCATTTATGAATCTCTTCAAAAACTTAATAATTAAATCCTTCAAATTTAAACTCAGATCCAAACTTAAAAATTAAATCTAATCTTTAAGTTTTAAAAAAAATCCCATCCTTAAAATTTGGAATTTCATATTATAGTCATTTCTCACAATAATTTGATTTGTTCCCATAACCATAATTCACTTTATCCTCACTTCTATTACGTATACGAATTCTCGATATTTAAATTAATGATCATCCTTAGAATATCGATTAATGATTCAATCCTAAAAATTTAAAAGTTAAATCCAATCTTTAAAGTAAATCCTACCAATATATATTTCATGAATAAATTTAAAAAAATTTAAAGTCTCATTCTCAATATTTGAATCCCAAATCTGCTCAATCAATCATATCTCTCAAAAAAAAAAAAATTAATTTTGACTTCAAATTAAGTCCTTAAAAGTCAAAATCAACAAGTTATATAATTAAATCTTTATATTGTTTTTCCTTTGGTCTAACCAAATCGATAATCCAAGTTTCAATATTATATCAAACTCCTAATACTCAAAATTTTCAACATTATCCTGGAGTTCCTTGAATTATATCTCAAAACTTTCGAGATTATCCTAAATTTTAAAAACTTTCAACATTATCCTCAAATTCAAAAAAAAATCAACATTATCCTGAAGATAGACCGAAAAGAATCAATCAAGGCAATAGATACGATATCATCAAGGAAGGACAATAAAATTCTAAAGGAAGCAATATTCGTGAGGAATAAGGATAACAAGATAAATAGATTGGAATGTTCCTAGTTGTGATTGAGTATTCGCTCTCATCCTAGTATGATATACCCTAGATCCTATCACAGGCTCGTAGTAGTGTAACTAAGTCGTTACACTACCATGACATCGCTCTAATTGCGAAGCTCGACCTGCATGGACCACCACTCTTTTTGATCAATATCATTAATAATATGAAAATGCTCTTTGGCTAGCTGCGTTAGCGATGTGCTAGTAAACGGTGGCTCAACCCCTTCCCTCACTCCCTCCCCCAACCCCTCATACTCCGTGTACTCCGGCTACCGCACCCATTTGGAGTACGATTTAACTTGTATGATTAGAGCTAAAGTTAATATGGAAGTACTACAAAATATTATGATATACTAAAATTACTATAACGTACTTAATATGGTAGCTTCAAAATATTATAATAAATTAAGGATAAATTTTAACTTGATACCCTCAGCTATTCATGTTTGGCAACTTGATACCCTAAACTTTTAAAATAGGCAACTTAATACCGTAAAAAATAATTTACCCAAAATACCCTCCCATCTTCAACAGCCCCCCTGCTACCTCCCAACCCCGCCCGGTCGCCCCCCCTCTCGCCTCGACGATGTGCCCCCGTGTGATGACCCCCTACCCCCCTTCGACCAGTATGGAACGTCGTACAGCTTCGAAGCTAGTGGGATGGGGAGTGCGCGGGCAGGGGTGTGCACATATGGCGTGGCCCCGGACTAAGGGCGGGGGGAGGCATTAGCTTTGCGACAGTGAAGCGTGGGAGGGGGAGCATTTAAACAAAACACAGGAGTGCGGGCGCGGCTGCGCGCACGATGTGGCATAGGAAAGCAGACGAGGGTCGCGTGCCCAACACAGGAGCGCGGGGGCGAGCATTCGGGCGAGGTATGCTTGCTGGTTTGAGGCGGGAGGAGGGGCACCATGGGGCGACGGGAGGAGGGGACTGTCGTAGAGGGGGACGGGTAGGGGGCTGGGGGAGGGGTTTGTTAAAGTGGGAGGACATTTTGGGGAAAAAAATTTAGGGTACTAAGTTGTCTATTTTTAAAGATTAGGGTATCAAAGTTGTTAAACATGAATAATTGAGTGTATCAAATTTAAATTTAGCCATATATTAATATTATACTTAAATTTAAAACATTGATCGACCGGTTCACTAGTTAACCGCTTGAACCGGTCGATCCGATCATATTTTTAAAATACTGAACAAAAGTAGGATCAATGTATGACTAATATTTTTGGCCAAAACAAAGTACTTAATTTGAGGGGATCAAATTTATGAAATGTTAAGACATGACACATATTATAACCCCTACAAATTAGGCATAAAGAACAAATAAGGGAACAAGTACTAATTACGTGATGTGGCCAATTAATATTTACGATATGATAAAAAATATTACGTAAAAGAGAAACAAAGAAAGTAAGTTTATGTATATGACTTTATGATCAATATTTTTATAATATGAAAAAGCGCTTTGGCTAGCGATATGCTAGCAAATGGTGGCTCCATCCCTTCCCTCACTCCCTCCCGCTCCCCCTCCTACTTCGCGTACTCCGATTTAGCTTGTATGATTAGAGCTAAAGTTAATATGGTAGTACTAAAAATATTATTATATTCTAAAATTACTATAACGTAGCTTCAAAATATATTAATATTATACTTAAATTTAAAACATTGATCGATGGGTTCACTTGTTAACCACTTGAACAGGCTAATCCGATTAGATTTTTAAAACACTGATCCAAAGTAGGATCAATGTATGACTAATATTTTTGGCCAAAACAAAGTGCCTAATTTGAGGGGATCAAATTTATGAAATGGTAAGATATTATATTATAATCCCAACAAATTAGTCAGAAAGAACAAATAAGGGAACAAGTACTAATTACGTGATGTGGCTAATTAATATTTGCGATACGATAAAAAAAATTACGTAACAAAGAAACAAAGAAAGTAAGTTTATGTATATGACTTTATGATCAATTTTATTTATAATATAAAAAAATGCTTTGGCTAGTGCTACGTTGGTGTTGTGCTATCAAATGGAGGCTCAGTCCCTTCCGTCACTCCCTCCCCCTCTCCCCCTCCTACTCTGCATACTCCGGGCGTCGCACCACCGCACCCGTCGGAGTATGATTTAGCTTGTATGATAAGAGTAAAAGTTAATATGGTAGTGCTAAAAAAAATATTATATATTCTAAAAATACTATAATATATTTAATAAGATAGCTTTAAAATATTATAATATATTAAGGCTAAATTTCAACTTGATAACCTCAACTATTCATGTTTGGCAACTTGATAACCTAAACTTTAAAAATAGACAACTTAATACCCTAAACAAATTCTCAAAATGCCCTCCCATCTTCAACAGCCCCTTCCCACCCTCCCGGCCGCCCCCCTCATGCCTCGTAGTCGTACCCCCCCCCACCTATGACCCCCTCCCCCCCTCTCCAGTCGAAATGGAACGTCGTGCAGCCTCGGAGCTCGTAGGCTGGGGCGTGCGCTGGCGGGGGCTTGCGGGCACGGCACGACACCAGACGAGGGCGGGGCCGGGGGGACGTGTGCGCGTCGCAGGAGCGCTGGCGGGGGCGTACGCGCGTCGTAGGAGCGCTGGCGGGGGCGTGCGCACGTCGCTGTTTCGGAGCATAGGTGTGCGCGGTAGGGCAAAGTTTGCTCATTGGCTTGAGGTAGGAGGGGGGCACCCAGGGCGGCGACAGGTGGGGACTGCCGGGGTGGGGGAGGCTGGATGGGTGTGGGGGAGGGGTACGTTGAAAAAGGGAGGGCATTTTGGGAATTTTTTTTAAGGGTAC
Source organism: Iris macrosiphon (assembly GCA_036927795.1). Classification (NCBI taxonomy): domain Eukaryota; kingdom Viridiplantae; phylum Streptophyta; class Magnoliopsida; order Asparagales; family Iridaceae; genus Iris; species Iris macrosiphon. The sequence goes on along the minus strand of JAYESA010000017.1, from coordinate 61,268,862 downwards.
TAAGTTGTCTATTTTTAAAGTTTAGGGTATGTTGTCAAACATGAATAGTTTAGGGTAACAAGTTAAAATTTAGCCATTTATTAATATTATACTTAAATTTAAAGAATTAATCGACGTGTTCACTGATCAACCACTTGAACCATCCGATATAATCATATTTTTAAAATACTGATCCAAAGTAGGATTAATGTGCGACTAATACTTTTGGCCAAAACAAAGTGCCTAATTTGAGGGGATCAAATTTATGAAATGGTAAGACATGACACATATTATAATCCTTACAAATTAGGCAGAAAGAAGGAAACAAGTACTAATTATGTGATGTGCCAATTAATATCAACGATATGATTAAACAATATTATGTAACAGAGAAACAAAAAAGTATGTTTATATATATGACTTTATGATCAATATCATTTATAATATGAAAAAGTGTTTTGGCTAGCGGTGTGCTAGCGAACGGCGGCTCTGCCCCTTCCTTCACTCCCCCCCACCTCTTCCTGCTCCGTGTACTCCGGCCACTGCTAGTGGCGGAGCGAGGCTCTAAATTAGGGAAGGTTGAACTTTTGGTACAGCCCTAGCGACACGAGGACACTAGCATTGTACCATATAGCATATTAATTTTTTGAGAATTTAATAATCACTTAATTGTCGCATACTACAAATCAAAACAAAAATTAAAACATAACTAAGAAAATATTTAAAAAATATATACTCAAGCAAATGCCAAAAATTTTGATCGAGCTACAAACCGAACAAGCCCTTGTGTAGCCCGACCATGCTCATCCGGGTCTCCGCCTTTGGAAGTCGCACCACCGCGCCTGCCGGAGTATAATTTCCCTTGGATGATTGGAGCTAAAGTTAATATGGTATTACTAAAAAATATTATAAAATAATTATAATATATTAAATAAGGTATCTTCAAAATATTATAATATATTAATATTATATTAAATTTAAAACATTGATCAATCGGATCACTGGTCAACCGCTTGAACAGGTCAGTCCGATCAAAATTTTAAAACATTGATGCAAAATAGCATCAATATGTGACTAATATTTTTGGCCAAAATAAAGTACCTAATTTGAGGGGATCAAATGAATGAAATGGTAAGACATGATATTATAATCCCTACAAATTAGGAAAAAAGATTAAATAATGGAACAAGTACTAATTACTTGATGGGACCAATTAGTATTTGTGATATGATAAATTTAACCATATATTAATATTATACTTAAATTTAGCCTAATTTGAAGGGATAAAATTTATGAAATGATAAGACATGACACCGATTATTACAATCTCTGAAGACTATGTAGAAAGAACAAATGAGGGGAAAATTATTAATTACTTGATATGGCCAATTAATATTTGCAATATAATAATTATGGTTGCTATATATAACCGTGTGGTTAAGTCTATAAATAACCAGCTACCAGCTACCGGTGAAATATCCAACTCCTGCACTAGTACGTCCAAACATATATAAAACAATTTCTTCTTTTTTGCTTTCAATATGGATTCCATCATCAACTCCAAGGCGGCCGTTCCTTCTTCTTCTAATCGTGCAAGCAATCTTGCGTATGAGCGTTGGTACTTTGGAACGGATTCCGCCGACGAAAGGGCAAAGGATGCCAAGCTCGTTCGCTACTTTGCCGTTAAGAAGAGGCTAGAGATCCTGATAAAGATAGTCAAGCTTAGTTATCCTCGTCCGTCACGCAAGAGGTCGATGAAACTGAGCGCATTACGAAGAGCGAGAGAGGAGAACCTTGATGCGGCGGAACCAGTGCTGGAGGAAAGAACACAAGACAAGATCAGGAAAGCTTATATCATGGTTACTTTGATATTGACTGACATGCCGGTAGAATTGTTCTCGACGGATAAAAGAAGGCGGGACGCGTGGCTTCGGCCAAGGGCGGCATTGCTTCTTCACACAGCCAGGCTTCAAAATCAGGCCCCCTTGACTCCAGAAGAAGCAACAACGTTGCTTAATTAATAGACCATATATATTTCCTCACTCTAGCCATGAACTATCTATCAGTTTGTTATATTATGTAGCTAGGTTTAGGTTCAGAAGCAAGTCTTAAGTTTGTGTATCCGTTCATGCTTTTTCAATTAGGAGGATAATAATTTTCATGGCACATCCCTATAATATTTATTTCATTCGGCTTGTTATATATATTCATTCGCTTGTGTTTCTATACCTAAATATAATTGTAAAGAGCCTGTGCGCCAAACAAATCTCAAAGTTTGGCCCATTAATTGCCAAGGATCAACTTGCAATGTTAACATGCATTGCATGTTAGAGTATTTTCCAGTGCCAACCTAAGAACATCAGTTGCAAGGAATCAAGTAACACAATACTACTACAAAAATGGTTAATAATGACGCTCAATTTACTAATTAATGATATTTGTTTTGCCGTCATCTACGCCAGTGTCATCTGTCATACGAAATCAATGACATCTAAATACATGTTATCTTTTTGTTGCACAAGATGACTTATATACGTCATTTTTATTTACAAGCGATGACTTCTATATGTCACATTTATTTAAAAATTGTGACTTATATAGTGAGAAAACAATGACAACTCGACACAAGTCATCTTTATTTATAAAAGATGACTTTTATGCATCATCTCTACTAATATAAGTTTGCCTGAAAATGGCTAAAAATTGATCCATCTAATCCGTTTGTAAATACTTCATTAATTATTTTAGAAAAATAAATAACTAATTATTTAACTACTAATATAATTTATTTATAACTGAACAACTCTAACTCAGGTGGTTATACTAGAGGCACTCTCCTTGGTTAATTGAGAACAATTCATAGGGACGACATTATTTATAATAAATTTATATCTAAGAAACTTCAACGAATTTATTTTACGCATGTGCAATGCATATGCACGTTACTAGTTATGTCAAAAAGATAATTTATATTTGTCCTTTTTATTTATAGTAGAGATCAATACACGTTATCTTTTTTTTAAATGTCATCTTTATTTAAAAAGGATGACTTTTATGTGTCATATTTATTTACAAAAGATTACTTCAATGTCTCATATTTATGGTACTAGCCGTCTAGCCTACCGGTTAAGACGTGGGTCTCCCGTGGTGAAGGTCACGGGATCGAATCCCACCCCACCTCCCGTGGGTGCCTAGGCATGGAGGGTAGCTCAAAACAAGTTATCTTTATTTATAAAATATGATTTTATGCATCATCTTTATTTATAAAATGAGACTTCTATGCATGATCTTCATGTACAAAAGCAATTAATACACGCCATCTTTATTTATAAAAAATAACTTTTATGCGTCATTAAATGTCCCTTTTTTCTATATTCCATAATTTATATTTTGTATATAATATTCCATATAAGGAAAAGAAAGAAGAAGAAAAATTTGTATCAACAACCAAAAATATTTCATTCATAATTATTCTTAGTGCCAATATTGAACTGAAACAATATTATTTTGGTTTCAAAAGAAAATACATGACAAACACTTGTTATTATGTCATTTGTTTATTAATATTTTATGAGAAAGACTTAGTCTCCGTCATTATTTAATAAATATGACCATTAATATCAATGTGTCATTGTTAGTCTCGCATCTTCTTCTTTTTACACACAAAATATGACATCTATAAATTTAATCGTCATCTTAGAGTATATATAAGGACGTTATATTTTTCAATGTCATTGATAAATATTTTTATGATGATCATTGAATGAACCGATTATAATTAATAACAATTTTTTACTAGTGTCTTCTATAAGTGTCATTGTTATAATTTTTGTAGTAGTGACATTCTAGAACTAAGGTTCCCAACAGTTTTTTTTTGCTAGTAAGGAAACCGAAATATGAGCTAAAGTTAATATGGTATTACTAAAAAATATTATAAAATATTATAAAATAACTATAATATATTAAATAAGGTATCATCAAAATATTATAATATATTAATATTATATTAAATTTAAAACATTGATCAATCGGATCAATGGTCAACCGCTTGAACAGGTCAATCCGATCAAAATTTTAAAACATTGATCCAAAATAGCATCAATATGTGACTAATATTTTTGGCCAAAACAAAGTGCCTAATTTGAGAGGAAAATTATTAATTATTTGATATGGCCAATTAATATTTGCAATATGATAATTATGGTTGCTATATATAACCGTTTGGTTAAGTCTATAAATAACCAGCTACCAGCTACCTGTGAAATGTCCAACTCCTGCACTAGTACGATCCAAACATACATAAAACAATTTCCTCTTTTTTCTTGATCGATCGATTATTCAATATGGATTCCATCCTCAACTCCAAGGCGGCTTCTTCTTCCAATCGTGCGAGCAATCTTGCGTATGAGCGTTGGTACTTTGGAACGGATTCCGCGGACGAAAGGGCAAAGGATGCCAAGCTCGTTCGCTACTTTGCCGTTAAGAAGAGGCTAGAGATGCTAATGAAGATAGTCAAGCTTAGTTATCCTCGTCAGTCACGCAAGAGGTCCATGAAACTGAGTGCACTAAGAAGAGCGAGAGAGGAGAACCTTGATGTGGCGGAACCAGTGCTGGAGGAAAAAACACAAGACAAGATCAGGAAAGCTTATATCATGGTTACTTTGATATTGACTGACATGCCGGTAGAATTGTTATCGGCGGATAAAAGGAGGAGGGACGCGTGGCTTCGACCAAGGGCGGCATTGCTTCTCCGCACAGCCAGGGTTCAGAATCAGGTCCCCTTGACTCCAGAAGAAGCGGCAACGTTGCTTTATTAATAGACCATATATATTTCCTACGTCTAGCCATGAACTATCTATATATTTCTTTCTTAGCGTGTTTTCTTTCTTCAGAAGTCAGTTTGTTATATTATGTAGCTAGGTTTATAATATATTAAGCTTGTATGATTAGAGTTAAAGTTAATATGGTAGTGCTAAAAAATATTATTATATATTATAAAATTACTATAATATATTTAATAAGATAGCTTTAATATATTATAATATATTAAGGCTAAATTTCAACATGATAACCTCTACTATTCATGTTTGGCAATTTGATACCCTAAACTTTAAAAATAGGCTACTTAATACCCTAAAACAAAATTCCCAAAATGCCCTCCCATCTTCAACAGCCCCCTCCCACCCTCCCTCCCGCACCCCCTCCCGTCTCGTAGTCGTGCCCCGCCACCGATGACCCCCTTCCCCCCCTCTCCAGTCGGAATGGAACGTCATGCAACGTCGGAGCTCGTGGACTGGGGCGTGCGCTGGCAGGGGCTTGCGCCCACGATGCGGCGCCAAACGAGGGCCGGGCCGGGGGGGACGTGCACGCGTCGCAGTGCAGGAGCGCTGGCGGGGGCATGCGCGCATCGCTATGCCGGAACATAGGTGTGCGCGGTAGGGCGAAGTTTGCTCATTGGCTTGAGGCGGGAGGGGGCACCGCGGGGCGGCAGCAGGTGGGGACTGCCGGGGTGGGGGAGGCAGGATGGGGGTGGGGGAGGAGTCCATTGAAGAGGGGAGGGCATTTTGGGGAAAAACATTTAAGGGTACTAAGTTGTCTATTTTTAAAGTTTAGGGTATCAAGTTGTCAAACATGAATAGTTGAGGGTAACAAGTTAAAATTTAGCCATATTTTAATATTATACTTAAATTTAAAACATTAATCAACGTATTCACTGATAAACCGCTTGAACCGTCCGATACAATCATATTTTTAAAACACTGATCCAAAGTAGGATTTATGTGTGACTAATATTTTTGGCCAAAACAAAGTGCCTAATATGAGGGGATCAAATTTATGAAATGGTAAGACATGACACATATTATAATCCTTACAAATTAGGCAGAAAAAACAAATAAGGGAACGAGTACTAATAACGTGATGTGCCAATTAATATCTGCGATATGATAAAAAAATATTATGTAACAGAGAAACAAAAAAATATGTTTATGTATATGACTTTATGATCAATATCATTTATAATATGAAAAGGTGTTTTGGCTAGCGATGTGTTAGCTGTGTGCTAGCGAACGGCGGTACTGCCCCTTCCTTCACTCCCTCCCCCCCCTCTCTTCCTGCTCCGTGTACTCCGGCCGCCGCTTGTAGCAGAGCGAGCCTCTAAATTAGGGAAGGCTGAACTTTTGGTATAGCCCTAGCGACACGAGAACACTAGCATTGTACCATCTAGCATATTAATTTTTTGATAATTTAATAATCACTTAATTGTCGCATACTATAAAGCAAAACAAAGATTAAAACATAACTAAGAAAACATTCAAAAAATATATACTCAAGCAAATTTCAAAAAATTCGATCGAGCTACAGCCCGACCAAGCCCTTGTGTAGCCCGGCTATGCCCATCCGGGTCTCCGCCTTTGGAAGTCACGTACTGCGCCTGTCGGAGTACAATTTTGCTTGTATGATTGGAGCTAAAGTTAATATGGTATTACTAAAAATATTATAAAATAAGTATAATTTATTAAATAAGGTATCTTTAAAATAATATAATATATTAATATTGTATTAAATTTAAAACATTGATCAATCGGATCATTGGTCAACCGCTTGAACAAGTCAGTCCGATCAAAATTTTAAAACATTGATCCAAAATAGCATCAATATGTGACTAATATTTTTGGCCAAAATAAAGTGCATAATTTGAGGGGATCAAATGAATGAAATGGCAAGACATGATATTATAATCCCTACAAATTAGGAAGAAAGATTAAATAATGGAACAAGTACTAATTACTTGATGGGGCCAATTAGTATTTGTGATATGATAAAAAATATTACGTAACAGAGAAACAAATAATGTAAGTTCATGTATATGACTTTATGATCGATATCATTTATAATATATTAATATAAATGATATTAATATTATTTTTAAAGTTTAGAGTAACAAGTTGTCAAACATGAATAGTTGAGGGTATCAAGTTGAAATTTAACCATATATTAATATTATACTTAAATTTAGCCTAATTTGAAGGGATCAAATTTATGAAATGATAAGACATGACACCGATTATAATCCCTAAAGACTAGGCAGAAAGAACAAATGAGGGGAAAATTATTAATTACTTGATATGGCCAAATAATATTTGACAACTATATATTAAATAAGGTATCTTCAAAATATTATAATATATTAATATTATATTAAATTTAAAACATTGATCAATCAGATCACTGGTCAACCGCTTGAACAGCTCAATCCGATCAAAATTTTAAAACATTGATCCAAAATAGCATCAATATTTGACTAATATTTTTGGCCAAAACAAAGTGCCTAATTTGAGAGGAAAATTATTAATTACTTGATATGGCCAATTAATATTTGCAATATGATAATTATGGTTGCTATATATAACCGTGTGGTTAAGTCTATAAATAACCAGCTACCAGCTACCGGTGAAATGTCCAACTCCTGCACTAGTACGTCCGAACATACATAAAACAATTTCTTCTTTTTTCTAGATCGATCGATTATTCAATATGGATTCCATCATCAACTCCAAGGCGGCTTCTTCTTCCAATCGTGCGAGCAATCTTGCGTATTAGCGTTGGTACTTTGGAACGAATTCCGCGGACGAAAGGGCAAAGGATGCCAAGCTCGTTCGCTACTTTGCCGTTAAGAAGAGGCTAGAGATACTGATGAAGATAGTCAAGCTTAGTTATCCTCGTCAGTCATGCAAGAGGTCCATGAAACTGAGCGCACTACGAAGAGCGAGAGAGGAGAACCTTGATGCGGCGGAACCAGTGCTGGAGGAAAGAACACAAGACAAGATCAGGAAAGCTTATATCATGGTTACTTTGATATTGACTGACATGCCGGTAGAATTGTTCTCGGCGGATAAAAGGAGGAGGGACGCGTGGCTTCGGCCAAGGGCGGCATTGCTTCTCCGCACAGCCAGGGTTCAGAATCAGGTCCCCTTGACTCCAGAAGAAGCAGCAACGTTGCTTTATTAATAGACCATATATATTTCTTACGTCTAGCCATGAACTATCTATATTTTTCTTTCTTAGCGTGTTTTCTTTCTTCAGAAGTCAGTTTGTTATATTATGTAGCTAGGTTTATGTTCAGAAGCCAGTCTTAAGTTTGTGTATCCGTTCATGCTTTTTCAATTAGGAGGATAATAATGTTCATGGCACATCCCAATAATATTTATTTCATTCGGCTTGTTATATATATTCATTTGCTTGTGTTTCTTTACCTAAATATAATTATAGAGAGCCAGGGCGCCAAACAAATCTCAAAGTTCGGCCCATTATTTGCCAAGGTTCAACTTGCAATGTTAACATGCATTGCATGTTACAGTATTTTCCAGTGCCAACCTAAGAACATCAGTTGCTAGGAATAATGTCGAAGACGGCGTTTAGGCGGTGCAGGGCAGTCCCTGACGCGACAGAGGTCTTGCGCGCCCGTGCGAGGCGGCGCTGCCAGCAAGGGTGCGCGGGGCTGTGGCAAGCTCAGCCGCTAGGGAATTGTTCCGAGGGAGGTTTGATATGTTCTGTGTTTTTCTTTTGTTTGTTGTTTTTTCCTTTCTTTAAGGAGTTTTACTAATTCCTAAAAATGAAATCATTTATGTCGGTCTATATTAGGAATAGAAGAGTGGGATTGGAATAAATTTTAATTTCAAATTTAAATCAAGAATTTTGATCTAGTCTTTGATACAGGTATCAACGATGGTTGTTTGTTTACCAGGAAATAATTCATTATTATTACTATTATTATTATCTTCTTTTAATTTATCTTATTTTCATTCAAAACTTCCTAATTTCTTTTTAGTTCATTATTCCTTATTCCTTTATTTATTTATTAATCTTTGTATATTATTCATGTATTTTATTTTTTTGTTTTATATAATAACTATTTGACTTGCTTTTGAGATTATACTTACCGGGGTTGTATACTTGTGCATATTCCCATTTCATAAGTTTATATATAAAAACTTTGGTTATAAGAATCTATTTCTGTTTAAACTCTCATAGTTCCTATTTATATTCTATTCATATTTAATTTAAGATTTTAAAATTGTGAGGTTTTACCGTTTTGGCATGCAAGTATTGGCTTAATACATAAAAATAATGCCTACCCTCACTTTTAATATCATTTATAATATGAAAAAGCTCTTTGGTTAGCACTATGTTAGCGATGTACTATCAAACATCGGCTCAGCCCCTTCCCTCACTCCCTCCCCCTCCCCCTCCTGTTTCGTGTACTCCGGCCGCTGCGGCACCGCACCCGTCGTAGTACGATTTTACTTGTATGATTAGAGCTAAAGTTAATATGGTAATACTAAAAAATATTATTATATACTAAAATTACTATAATATATTTAATATGGTAGCTTCAAAATATTATAATAAATTAAGGATAATTTTTAACTTGATACCCTCAACTATTCATGTTTGTCAATTTGATATTCTAAACTTCTAAAATAGGCAACTTAATAGCGTAAAAATAATTTTTCCCAAAATGCCCTCCCATCTTCAACAGCCCCCTTCACACCCCCACCACCGCCCGACCGACCCCCCTCCCGCCTCGACGATGTGCCCCTGTGTGATGACCCCCCTACGCCCCTCCGGCCAGTATGGAACATCTTGCAGCGCCGGAGCTCGTAGGCTGGGGAGTGCACAGGTGGGGGAGTGAGCATCGCGACGGCGAAGCAGGGAGGGGGAGCGTTCGAGTCACGACCGAGGAGTGCGGGCGCGACGTCGTATAGGAAAGCAGGCGGGGGTCGGGTTCGTAGGGCCGGAGAGCGTGGGCGCGCGGTCTGGCGAGGTCATGCTGGCTGGTTTGAGGCGGGAGAAGGGGCACCATGGGGCTACGGGTGGAGAGGACTGCCGGGGTGGGGGACCGGGTGGGCGTGCTGGGGGAGGGGTCCATTGAAGTGGGGAGGACATTTTGGGAAACAAATTTAGGGTACTAAGTTGTCTATTTTTAAAGTTTAGTGTATCAAATTTGTCAAACATGAATAGTTGAGTGTATCAAGTTTAAATTTAGCCATATATTAATATTATACTTAAATTTAAAACATTGATCGACCGGTTCACTGGTTAACCGCTTGAACCGGTAGATCCGATCATATTTTTAAAATACTGATCAAAAGTAGAATCAATGTATGACTAATATTTTTGGCCAAAACAAAGTACTTAATTTGAGGGGATCAAATTTATAAAATGTTAAGACATGACACATATTATAATCCCTACAAATTAGGCATAAAGAACAAATATGGGAACAAGTACTAATTACGTGAAGTGGCCAATTAATATTTACGATATGATAAAAAATATTACGTAACAGAGAAACAAAGAAAGTAAGTTTATGTATATGACTTTATGATCAATATCATTAATAATATGAAAAAGCGCTTTGGCTAGCGATGTGCTAGCAAATGGTGGCTCCATCCCTTCCCACACTTCCTCCCGCTCCCCCTCCTACTCCGTGTACTCCGATTTAGCTTGTATGATTAGAGCTAAAGTTAATATGGTAGTACTAAAAAATATTATTATATTCTAAAATTACTATAATATATTTAATAGGGTAGCTTTAAAATATTAAAATATATTAATATTTTACTTAAATTTAAAACGTTGATCGATGGGTTCACTTGTCAACCGCTTGAACAGGCTAATCCGATCAGATTTTTAAAACACTGATCCAAAGTAGGATCAATGTATGACTAATATTTTTGGCCAAAAAAAAGTGCCTAATTTGAGGGGATCAAATTTATGAAATGGTAAGACATTATATTATAATCCCAACAAATTAGTCAGAAAGAACAAATAAGGGAAGAAGTACTAATTACGTGATGTGGCTAATTAATATTTGCGATATGATAAAAAAAAATTACGTAACAAAGAAACAAAGAAAGTAAGTTTATGTATATGACTTTATGATCAATATTATTTATAATATGAAAAAAATGCTTTGGCTAGCGCTACGTTGGCATTGTGCTATCAAATGGAGTCTCGGCCCCTTCCATCACTCCCTCCCCCTCTCCCCCTCCTACTCCGCATACTCCGGCCGTCGCACCACCGCACCCGACGGAGTATGATTTAGCTTGTATGATCAGAGTTAAATTTAATATGGTAGTGCTAAAAAATATTATTTTTATATATTCTAAAATTACTATAATATATTTAATAAGATAGCTTTAAAATATTATAATATATTAAGGCTAAATTTTAACATGATAACCTCTACTATTCATGTTTGGCAATTTGATACCCTAAACTTTAAAAATAGGCTACTTAATACCCTAAAACAAAATTTCCAAAATGCCCTCCCATCTTCAACAGCCCCCTCCCACCCTCCCTCCCGCCCCCTCCCGTCTCGTAGTCGTGCCCCGCCACCGATGACCCCCCTCCCCCCCTCTCCAGTCGGAATGGAACGCCATGCAGCGTCGGAGCTCGTGGACTGGGGCGTGCGCTGACGGGGGCTTGCACCCATGATGCGGCACCAGACGAGGGCCGGGGGGGGCGTGCACGCGTCGCAGTGCAGGAGCGCTGGTGGGGGCATGCGCGCATCGCTATGCCGGAACATAGGTGTGCGCGGTAGGGCAAAGTTTGCTCATTGGCTTGAGGCAGGAGGGGGCACCGCGGGGCGGCGGCAGGTGGGGACTGCCGGGGTGGGGGAGGCTGGATGGGGGTGGGGGAGGGGTCCGAAGAGGGGAGGGCATTTTGGGGAAAAACATTTAAGGGTACTAAGTTGTCTATTTTTAAAGTTTAGGGTATCAAGTTGTAAAACATGAATAGTTGAGGGTAACAAGTTAAAATTTAGCCATATTTTAATATTATACTTAAATTTAAAACATTAATCAACGTATTCACTAATCAACTGCTTGAACCGTCCGATACAGTCATATTTTTAAAATACTGATCCAAAGTAGGATTTATGTGTGACTAATATTTTTGTCCAAAACAAAGTGCCTAATATGAGGGGATCAAATTTATGAAATGGTAAGACATGTCACGTATTATAATCCTTACAAATTAGGCAGAAAAAGCAAATAAGGGAACAAGTACTAATAACGTGATGTGCCAATTAATATCTGCGATATGATAAAAAATATTATGTAACAGAGAAACAAAAAAGTATGTTTATCTATATGACTTTATGATCAATATCATTTATAATATGAAAAAGTATTTTGGCTAGCGATGTGTTAGCTGTGTGCTAGCGAATGGCGGCACTGCCCCTTCCTTCACTCCCTCCCCCCCCCTCTCTTCCTGCTCCGTGTACTCCGGCCGCCGCTAGTAGCAGAGCGAGCCTCTAAATTAGGGAAGGCTGAACTTTTGGTATGGCCCTAGCGACACGAGGACACTAGCATTGTACCATCTAGCATATTAATTTTTTGATAATTTAATAATCACTTAATTGTCGCATACTACAAAGCAAAACAAAGATTAAAAGATAACTAAGAAAACATTCAAAAAATATATACTCAAGCAAATTTCAAAAAATTCGATCGAGCTACAGCCCGACCAAGCCCTTGTGTAGCCCGGCCATGCCCATTCGGGTCTCCGCCTTTGGAAGTCGCGCACTGCGCCTGCCGGAGTACAATTTTGCTTGTATGATTGGAGCTAAAGTTAATATGGTATTACTAAAAAATATTATAAAATAAGTATAATTTATTAAATAAGGTATCTTTAAAATAATATAATATATTAATATTGTATTAAATTTAAAACATTAATCAATCGGATCATTGGTCAACCGCTTGAACAAGTCAGTCCGATCAAAATTTTAAACCATTGATCCAAAATAGCATCAATATGTGACTAATATTTTTGGCCAAAATAAAGTGCATAATTTGAGGGGATCAAATGAATGAAATGGTAAGACATGATATTATAATCCCTACAAATTAGGAAGAAAGATTAAATAATGGAACAAGTACTAATTACTTGATGGGGCCAATTAGTATTTGTGATATGATAAAAAATATTACGTAACAGAGAGACAAATATTGTAAGTTCATGTATATGACTTATGATCGATATCATTTATAATATACTAATATAAATGATATTAATATTATTTTTAAAGATTAGAGTAACAAGTTGTCAAACATGAATAGTTGAGGGTATCAAGTTAAAATTTAACCATATATTAATATTATACTTAAATTTAGCCTAATTTGAAGGGATCAAATTTATGAAATGATAAGACATGACACCGATTATAATCCCTAAAGACTAGGCAGAAAGAACAAATGAGGGGAAAATTATTAATTACTTGATATGGCCAATTAATATTTGACAACTATAATATATTAAATAAGGTATCTTCAAAATATTATAATATATTAATATTATATTAAATTTAAAACATTGATCAATCGGATCACTGGTCAACCGCTTGAACAGGTCAATCCGATCAAAAATTTAAAACATTGATCCAAAATAGCATCAATATGTGACTAATATTTTTGGCCAAAACAAAGAGCCTAATTTGAGAGGAAAATTATTAATTACTTGATATGGCCAATTAATATTTGCAATATGATAATTATGGTTGCTATATATAACCGTGTGGTTAAGTCTATAAATAACCAGCTACCAGCTACCGGTGAAATGTCCAACTCCTGCACTAGTACGTCCAAACATACATAAAACAATTTCTTCTTTTTTCTTGATCGATCGATTATTAAATATGGATTCCATCATCAACTCCAAGGCGGCTTCTTCTTCCAATCGTGCGAGCAATCTTGCGTATGAGCGTTGGTACTTTGGAACGGATTCCGCGGACGAAAGGGCAAAGGATGCCAAGCTCGTTCGCTACTTTGCCGTTAAGAAGAGGCTAGAGATGCTGATGAAGATAGTCAAGCTTAGTTATCCTCGTCAGTCACGCAAGAGGTCCATGAAACAGAGCGCACTACGAAGAGCGAGAGAGGAGAACCTTGATGCGGCAGAACCAGTGCTGGAGGAAAGAACACAAGACAAGATCAGGAAAGCTTATATCATGGTTACTTTGATATTGACTGACATGCCGGTAGAATTATTCTCGGCGGATAAAAGGAGGAGGGACGCGTGGCTTCGGCTAAGGGCGGCATTGCTTCTCCGCACAGCCAGGGTTCAGAATCAGGTCCCCTTGACTCCAGAAGAAGCGGCAACGTTGATTTATTAATAGACGATATATATTTCCTACGTCTAGCCATGAACTATCTATATATTTCTTTCTTAGCGTGTTTTCTTTCTTCAGAAGTCAGTTTGTTATATTATGTAGCTAGGTTTATGTTCATAAGCAGTCTTAAGTTTGTGTATCCGTTCATGCTTTTTCAATTAGGAGGATAATAATGTTCATGGCACATCCCAATAATATTTATTTCATTCGGCTTGTTATATATATTCATTTTCTTGTGTTTCTTTACCTAAATATAATTATAGAGAGCCAGGGTGCCAAACAAATCTCAAAGTTTGGCCCATTATTTGCCAAGGTTCAACTTGCAACGTTAACATGCATTGCATGTTACAGTATTTTCCAGTGCCAACCTAAGAACATCAGTTGCTAGGAATCATGTCGAAGACGGCGTTTAGGCGGTGCAGGGCAGTCCTTGACACGACAGAGGTCTTGCGCGCCCGTGCGAGGCGGCGCTGCCAGCAAGGGTGCACGGGGCTGTGGCAAGCTCAGCCGTTAGGGAATGGTTCCGAGGGAGGTTTGATATGTTCTGTGTTTTTCTTTTGTTTGTTTTTTTTTTCCTTTCTTTAAGGAGTTTTACTAATTCCTAAAAATGAAATCATTTATGTCGGTCTATATTAGGAATAGAAGAGTGGGATTGGAATAAATTTTAATTTCAAATTTGAATCAAGAATTTTGATCTAGTCTTTGATACAGGTATCAACGATGGTTGTTTGTTTACCAGGAAATAATTCATTATTATTATTATTATTATTATTATTATTATTATCTTCTTTTAATTTATCTTATTTTTATTCAAAACTTCCTAATTTCTTTTTAGTTCATTATTCCTTATTCCTTTATTTATTTATTAATCTTTTTATATTATTCATGTATTTTATTTTTTTGTTTTATATAATAACTATTTGACTTGCTTTTGAGATTATACTTACCGGGGTTGTATACTTATGCATATTCCCATTTCATAAGTTTATATATAAAAACTTTGGTTATAAGAATCTATTTCTGTTTAAACTCTCATAGTTCCTATTTATATTCTATTCATATTTAATTTAAGATTTTAAAATTGTGAGGTTTTACCGTTTTGGCATGCAAGTATTGGTTTAATACATAAAAATAATGCCTACCCTCACTTTTAATATCATTTATAATATGAAAAAGCTCTTTGGTTAGCACTATGTTAGCGATGTACTATCAAACATCGGCTCAGCCCCTTCCCTCACTCCCTCCCCCTACCCCTCATGTTTCGTGTACTCCGGCCGCTGCGCCACCGCACCCGTCGTAGTACGATTTAACTTGTATGATTAGAGCTAAAGTTAATATGGTAGTACTAAAAAATATTATTATATACTAAAATTACTATAATGTATTTAATATGGTAGCTTCAAAATATTATAATAAATTAAGGATAAATTTTAACTTGATACCCTCAGCTATTCATGTTTGTCAATTTGATATTCTAAACTTTTAAAATAGGCAACTTAATACCGTAAAAATAATTTTTCCCAAAATGGCCTCCCATCTTCAACAGCCCCCTTCCCACCCCCACCTCCGCCCGACCGACCCCCTCCCGCCTCGACGATGTGCCCCTATTTGATGACCCCCCTACACCCCTCCGGCCGGTATGGAACATCTTGCAGCGCCGGATCTCGTGGGCTGGGGAGTGCGCGGGTGGGGGAGTGAGCATCGCGACAGCGAAGCGGGGAGGGGGAGCGTTCGAGTAACGACCGAGGAGTACGGGCGCGACGTCGCGTAGGAAAGCAGGCGGGGGTCGGGTTCGTAGCGCCGGAGAGCGTGGGCACGCGATCTGGCGAGGTCTGTTGGCTGGTTTGAGGCGGGAGGAGGGGCACCATGGGGCTACGGGTGGAGGGGACTGCTGGGGTGGGGGACGGGGTGGGCGTGCTGGGGGAGGGGTCTATTGAAGTGGGAGGACATTTTGGGGAAAAAAATTAGGGTACTAAGTTGTCTATTTTTAAAGTTTAGTGTATCAAATTTGTCAAACATGAATAGTTGAGTGTATCAAGTTTAAATTTAGCCATATATTAACTATACTTAAATTTAAAACATTGATCGACCGGTTCACTGGTTAACCGCTTGAACCGGTCGATCCGATCATATTTTTAAAATACTGATCAAAAGTAGGATCAATGTATGACTAATATTTTTGGCCTAAACAAAGTACCTAATTTGAGGGGATCAACACTACCAGAAAAAGTCAAATTAGCGACGTAAAAAAATGTCGCTAAATGATTAATAAATGTTGCTAATTAGTTTTAGCGACGTAATTAGCGACATTTTACAGAAGTCGCCTTTAAGCTAGTCGCTGACAGGAAAAATGTCGCCAAACGTCGCTATACCGATATTTTCTAGCGACGTAGATGCGTCGCTAGAAGAGCGACATATCGTGACTCAACGTCGCTAATTAGAGATATTTATATTTGTCGCTTTATGTCGCAAATTAGCGACGTATGTAGAAACGTTACAGCGATGTCTTTAATTACCTGGCAATACTGTCATGTCAGCAACTTGCGATGTACAACGACGTTATTTACGACGTCATTAGCGACGTGTAGTAACGTCGCTAAAGTTTCGACGTATTTAGCAACGTATATGAAAGTCACTAAACGTCGCTAAAAACGTCGCTAATTTGACTTTAGAAAAATAGAAAAAATCAATACTGAATAATTTCCAAACTATTATTTCTGCAGTTTATTAATTCACAATCTGTACAAATAGACCCGGAGCAACCCTCCGTTGAATTTTTTGGGTTCGTCGATCCCCTTGGATTGAACACTCAACACCGATAAATTAACATATATTTAATATGAATAATATAAGAAAAATTGAAGAAAATAAAACATCCAGAAAATATCGTCGTAAAGAATACATCAAATATATATCCATACAACTGAGTCTTATCCTAAATAATACAAAGAATACAAATATCCAGCAAATATCCATGCAAATATCCATACTACTGCGGATCTGCAGGAGGATGACCATCGGGGCACATGAAGGATAAGAACATATCATACTGCTCCCGTGAAATCGATACCGATGTCGATAGAGAAGGCAGTGACGTCGATGGAGTCTGTGTCGATGTAGGCACACCAGGAGGATGTATCCGCTCCAACTCTGCGAGTCGCTGGTTGTAAAATCCATGGTAGATAACAGCCTCGTACTGCTATAAACCATTGAATCCTGCCTCATCGTCAGCCTCTCGCCCATAGATAGCTGTGATTCCTGCAGCTCCGTCACGCTGCGCTCTATCGATGCTCTAAGATTATTTGTCAAATTTTGGAGCTCCGTGATACTGCGGTCGAGCATATCAAATCGTGCGATGAGAGTCGGATCGTCCGCCTGTGGTTGGGACCGGGGCTGCTTCTCTATCCTTCATAATAATTCGTCACGGAGAGACGCAATCTGACGGTCAACGGCCTCCTGGACTCTGGCCAACGACTACGAAGGCTTTGGGGAATGCACACTTGTCGGGGAGGCCCTAGATGACTACGTCGCAACTTGGGCGCCATTGGATCCCGTACCGTAGTACATACCCATCTGGAGACCACCAGCGGCGGTTACCCACAGGTCATCCACCGACAGAGCTGGAGCGGGCTGCAAAGAACTACGAGCCTCTCCAGCTATAGGTGCACTAGCAGTCGCCCGCTCACGCAGCCTAAGATACTCGGCCTAAAAAAGTTTGGATACTCGATAATTGCCTAAGTTATATTAAAATTAACACAGTAAAGTAATACTTACATAGGTCTGCGAGGCCCTCTCATCAATAAGATTTCTGTCCTTTCGATGGGTGGCCAAGAAAATGGTCACCATGTTTGCATCCTCACCCCTCAGTACCTGTTAAAAATATATTATTTTGTACTAAAATTAAATATTTTTTCCTACTACCATTTTATCGTACTTATATTAAAATAATATAACTTAATATAAAATATACCAAACGACGAAAATGTTTCGTCATCAAAATTGAGCCACCATACCATTTTTTTCTACTACAATTTTATTCTGCCTAGCCGCCTTGGCCTTCTCACACCTTTCCTTGTACCTTGGATCGTCGATTCTAGCCCTTATTGTAGTCCACTACTCAGGCGTGATCCAACCTTGGATTGGTTTTCCAGCACGATCATGAGCCTTCTGGTCATCCAGAGCATCACGGATAAGCTTGGCGGCAACGGCAAAAAATATCCGCTTGATCAACTCGGCCCGATGCGGAGGATAAAAATATGTTTGCTACAATAAATAATTTAGTAAGTGAGCATCATGGATAAGTTATATATTATGCATAAATTAGAGAATTTATATAATATACTTTTACCTTGAAGTGCGCAAACTAGAACGCCTTTCTCTCCTCCGGAGCTTCAGAGTAGTTGATCCAAGGGCCACCATAGATGTTCCTCAGAAATAGGCCCAGGCGTCTCTGAACCGACGATGGACGATATCTATTCAGAGATAATTATTTTGATCAAAAAAGTCAATATATGATCAATAAAGAAATGCACGATATATATGATGCTAAACCATCTAATTGACTTACTTTGTACCGGCCCAAATATATGTCCTCATCTCCTACGGAGGTGCGCATGAAGAATCTAGCTGATGCTGGGACAACGTCGGCACGTCCTCCACTATATGCTCATTTGTCTCTTTGGTTTCGTCAGCAGGAGGAATGCTGAAAGAGGGAGTACTATCACGCCTGGAACTACTCGTCCCAGGAGTGATGACACGTAACATCATCGCAGTCGAAGATGTGACGGATCAATATACTGGAGTACTAGGTGACGAGGATTCGGATCCAACAGTAGGCAGTACCGGAGGAGCACTCTGTCTACCTCGGGACCTGCCGAACCCTCCGCGTCGTCCTGTCATACCTAATAACAACATATGATGAATAAAGAAATACACAAATATATAGTATATTTTATAGTCAAAATGTTATTATATCTCACAACATTCATAGAATTGTACAGTAAATAACCAGTGGTGGCACAAGTCTAAATGGATAGTATATTCTACAGTCAAAACACAATATATATATATTCATCAAAATAGTACATTCTACAGTCAAAATATAGTTACATTCTACAGGCAAAATATTTTATTTTCAATCATCTTCAAAAAATTTATCTTGTTCGCCTTTCTCGTCCTCCTCTTCCTCTTCCTCTTCCTCTTCCTCTTCCTCTTCCTCCTCCTCATCTTCACTTTTATCTACTTCATCTTCGTCTTTCTCTTCGGATAATTCTACATCTTTTACATTATTGCTCGTGTAATAAGTAACTTCCGTTGAGTCCACATCTATAATATTTGTTACAAGAGGTAGCTCGTCCTCCTGATAAGCTATTTCGTCAATGTCAAAAGTATTTCTAGCTTTAGTCTTACATACTACCCACCAATTCGACCTCGCTGTCCTCCATCTAGGATAAGTTTTGAAGTACACGAGCTGAACCAGACTTGATAGGACAAATGGTTCATAGACTTGATATCTGCGCTTGTAGTTTATATCCACAAGGCCATGCTTATCAATTTTCCAACCTTGATCTTGGATCGGATCGAACTATTCATACTTGAATAATACGATATTCGCAGGTTTTGTGCCATAATTATATGTCAACTCCACAATCTCTCGTAAGAAGCCAAAAAAATCATTGCCTAGATCGACATCTTTGTAGTTCAAAGATTTGATACACAAACAACTATTTTTTGTGGAATCAAGATCCAGAAAGCTGTCTCTGATAGGAGCATTTGTTGACTTAAAACTAAACCCATTCACACAGAAACTTGGCCATATTTTAACTGCAGTAATTGGTTCTTTGGTTAGAGTTCTAATAAATTCAGTTTCGGATGTTATTAGATGATTGACCTAAATACCAAAGTAGCGATAGTAAGTTATTTGTTTTGCAAGTGCAAAAATAAAAAAGTATTTACTAAGAACCTTACATATGCGCTCAACCAAGAAGAAAAATGGTATCTCAATTCTTGTTCTACTTCTTCGTCTGTTATGTAGGGTCTAACCGACCTCAACTCATCATTATATGTGCTGAAAAATAATGAAGCAACTGCTGATTAGTAGCATAAAAGTAGCTTATACTATTACATTGAGATGATGTAAACATGGACGTATTAATTACTTATCCCTCTAGCTTCTCCACTTCATCCTCGTCGCAATTGAGTAATATATACAACTGAGCAGCCCTTAGCTCGTCGTCAATCAAATTTCTCTTCTTTATTTTTCCCGATCTCTTTTTGGACGCATTGAATACTTTGAGTATTGTATCATTAGATTCCTGATATCCGTCGTCGTTTTTCGGAACTTTCGTTCTATTAGTAGCAACATGAGGTTTGAAATACGTTGAGCAAAAGTTTGTATTCTTCTCGAGAATATAAGCTTCACAAATAGAGACCTCAACCCGTGCCTTATTTTTTACCTTTCTCTTTAGGTGATTCAGATGTCACTCGAAGGGGTACATCCACCAATAACCGACAGGACCACCAACACTTGCCTCAAAGGAAAAATAAATTGGCAAATGCTCCAAAGAGTCGAAGAATCCAGGAGGAAACACCTTCTCGAGATTACATAGTGTTACCGCAATGTCCTTCTCTTGCTTTTCTAGACGATCGACGAGCAACTTAGTAGAACAAGGGAGCTTAATTATATAATTTGCAAGGCTACGTTTAAATGAGGGGGCAATATTGCGTGACCAAAATGTAGCACAAGGGAGCTTAATTATAAGTTGCACAAAGGTCAGAATGGAAGATGGGCACGTCTAGGATAAGGGTGTGGAATTTGTAGGAAGACAGTGGATAGTGTAGTGCTCCAATTATCGAAACACGGTAAGGTGAGCTAAGTGATATAATTATTGCAAAATTAAACAAAAATATCGTGTTCTATCTCTAACTGGACTCAATCTAGCCTTAGTCTCACTATCTCTACCAAGTAGGTCTAATTTTTGGGTGAGCATTTTACAATCTACCCAACTTATAATTTACCCATCTATCACCTAAGGCTATACATCTAGGAAAACTATTCCTTAATTATTTAATCATATTATTCAATCCTTAAAGTTTTAACACCAAACATATCACCTATGATATGCCCTTAATCAATTATAAAAGAGAGTTACTAAGTTATATGATTAGCCTTATGGGGTATATCTAGTACTATCAGTGTGTCAACTTATACCAAGCACGAGGTTTCATCTTTCCGAAATAAGGGAAGACAGAGAGCAATAATAAAGAATTCAAGATGAAGGTGATAGAATACAAGTACGAGGTTCAAAGAGATTAAAGAATTCGAAAAGAGAGTTGTCAGGGCAGTTGTGGATTGAAATCCTATTTTGGTAATTACCTATTTACATGCTCGTATCAGTACAGTTATGTAACCGATACGATATGTCAGACATGTATAGGGGCAAGTATATTCGTCTACTACCATATATCTCAATCCACGTAAAGTAGTCATGCGAAGAGCGAACCAAGCGCACTAAGGTTAGCTAGACCTTAATACACCGATTCTGATTATGCAATTTATATCATTGTATGCACCCAATAATACATATGTCATGATCAAGCTCGATAAAAAACTAAGCTTGCAAAAAACTAGGCTATAATAGCAGCATAAATCAAGGTAGTACAAAAAATATAAATACGCTAGATTATGATGAGAGAAGTTACAAAATAATCCAAGTTCTCAAAGAAGATAAGACTCTTACAATCTCTACAATTGTCATACTAACTCCTTGTCTAAGTCGATAGTCGACCAAATAGGGGTATGGGCTTTTAAGTTCTACAGTCTGATAAAATATTATCTTGTTATGCTAGCATACCGTTAATGTCATTCGGCTACACTTCAATAATAGGTCAAAAGACTATAGGATACTAGGTTGTGAGACATACTATCCAACTTATAACAATAAACTAATACTGTAATTGTCTTAAGGATACCTTAGAACTCCTATTAAGGTCTTCGAGAAAGGGGTCTTGGTACTTATTAGGGTATCCTCTTACATTACATAGGTTATGGTCGTCTTAAGTCTTAGTCATAGCGCTTATAGAGCAAGTATCAATAGTAAGAATGGAAAATTACTGGCTTTCAAAGGGAAAGGGGGTATAATTCGTATCGAGGTGGGGGCACAAGTTACGCAATTTGAAAACTAAGGGATAATCATCAGGTCGCAATCTACCAGAATTAACTTAAAACTATCCAGTTCTAACTACCAAGCACACAATTTAAAATTTTAAAAATTACAACTATAATCCTAGCAGGCTATATATCCTAACATAGAATAAAATTACTTGGTCTATAATTAGAGGTGTCAGGTGGCACGAGTTGAAATATAAAGAAAAGAAGAACATAATTTAGTCGTCGCATAATTAACGAACGTTAAGGTCGCAGAGGAACAACATATAAAATTAAAATAGGGGCTCTAGATAGCATCATAGTTTCTAAAGGGGAGTAGAGTGCTAGTTGCTATGTCCGAGGCATGATCAAGAAAAAAAATGTTGATTACATCCCTCTAGGCTTCCTGAGGTGTTGTCTACCAATAAGAAGACAATAATTTAAGTTTATAGTTCTCCAATACTTTCTAACTATGAAGGTTAGGTTCAGTCCTAATATTAAATTTTGGTTTTCTATTGGTTCCTCAATACCAAACATTAGGGTAAAACTTCTAGCTACTCTAGTAGTGTCTATGCTACTCTCAAGTCTTCATAATACATCAAGGGGTAATGGTAAACCAATCTATAGATAAGGAATTCTAGGGTTCACTAGATATTCCAAACTTAGTGGTGTATCAACACTCTAGTTGTACTCTTAATAGGAAGGTTACCCTACTTTTTATCTAACAACAGGGACTTCTTTATTCTAGGAGGGTGCTATACTCAAGGAATTATCAGGGAAGTACAGGAATCAAGCAGGATACAATTATAAAAACAAAATTAATTGGAAGGAGAGCAAATCATAGTCAATTGCGGATGAGATCCTATACTCTATTCCTAGGTGCAGGCTTGTTCGGTACAATAACGTAACCGAGATAATATGCTCTCGACCTGCATGGGCCACCACAAAAACATGTCACGCCCCAGTCCCAAAATACATAGGACTAGGACATGTAAGCATGCCAGCCGCATGGATATGGCAACTCCAATATATGGAAACCAAAACCCATACGTACGCTGTAATATGAATATCAAAACCACAAGTGGTATAAATCCATCACAAGTCACAGGGTACAATCTAAATCTCATCCACCGAAAATCAATATAAATAAATACCCAGCATCTATATAACTAGATCTCAATAAGAAGTATCTAAAGATGATGGTTGGATAGAAACAAATCCACTACCAACTCGAATAGAAAAGTATACCACAATAAACATAATATATTTGTACCAGCTAACGATCACGGGGCTCGAAGAGAAGACAACCTCGAAACATATGTAACCATCTGAATCCGCGCTCCTGCAAATACTCAAGAACAGCGATACCTGGAAGGGCCAGGCCTCAGAGGGATGTTACAAGATACATAGAAGCAAGCCAATTTGAATACAGTAAACATGCATAATGTTTGAAAATATATAAGTACGCTGTACAAGACAATCTATATGGATGCAATGAGAACAACTTTTTGACGTATGGGCAAGGGTAGGCTACTCGATCTAAGCCTCACAACTCACACACCCGTCTAGAACATCATCAGCCGACATACCTCGGGGATAGCGACCTCGTGACTCTATCAATCGACATACCTCGGGGGTAGCGACCATCGGACATGACCATCATAGTGCGTACTAGTTACTACGGTTTACCAGAGTGGTTAAATCCCATACGCCTACTGATTGTCCTCAATGATACTAAGTGTCAAGTGTGTGTCAACATATATAATATATAGTAATGACTGAAAGAAACTACACATGTAATGAACAAACAAAAATGCAATAAATATACAGAAATATACTAAGCATGCAAAATACTATAAGCAATTTGGCAAGGTATCTTGCCTGGTAAGAAAGCTGCAAAGTGTAACGTCCAAAAGTCCAACACACAGGATCAGAAGCTATGGCCTCAGAACAAATATCTCCGGATGCTGAAATAGACTTCACCAACGTTCCCAAAATAAGCAAAATAGCTAGAAAGCACTTCCAATTTGGACACAGGGGCAAAACGGTAATTTTGAGTTAATTTCGAGTTAAGGCGGGGTCCACTAGTGGCCCACTTTGCACCGAAAAATGTGCCAAGGATAAATAGGACAAAATTATAGGTCAAACCAATTCTAAATGTCAATACGAACTTAACGGTATATCTAATTTTAGATTCCGATGAGTCGTACACAAATTTGCCCAAAAAGTCAACAGTAGGGTCCGCCAATTGGCGACTTGGTCAACTATCTCAGAATTGCGTAAAAATTGGGTCACAGGACCAGCGCGTTATCACGAGTCCAGTGGCACA
The DNA here is from genome assembly GCA_036927795.1 of Iris macrosiphon. Lineage (NCBI taxonomy): Eukaryota > Viridiplantae > Streptophyta > Magnoliopsida > Asparagales > Iridaceae > Iris > Iris macrosiphon. The sequence continues at coordinate 61,244,232 of JAYESA010000017.1, read as the reverse complement.
AGTTTTATCACAATCTGACTAGCATGCACAAAATGCGCAGGGCTTTCGCAAAAGTTATGACATGGGGATTGTCAGCGGATATGGGCTGATTCCGACGCGCACACGCCTCCGAATCAGTTTTCGTAAACTCTCACACGTCTGGGTATACTGTGCGCACCTTTTGCTACACTTGGTACACGGCGGGGCAGTCCCGTTTGGCGGGGCGCACTCCGTTTCATAATTTTTGGAAATCTAGAAAAAGTAGATTTTTGGGGTTTTCCAACGAATTTAATTCTACATACAATAGTTAATAATTTAATATAATCAACAGAAATTAAACTAGGTCAAGTGGTCTCCGGATACCAAAAAGAAAAATCGAATTCGGATCTTTGTGATGGGAGATACGAATCCGGGAACATAGGTAGTCACCGTAGTTTTCTGCGATTCCAAAAAGTGTTCTTTTTCTGTCAACTTGGATGCTATTTTCGCCTAGGGTTACGTGCTGTTCGAGGTCATCTAATATACAGATATTGATGAGGGTTAAGTGGTGAACGTACCGGTAAAGACGGGGTCGAGTTTGTTTGGTCGAGGTGACAGGAGATAGAGCGTGAACAGGGATACTTCGCTGTCCAAACTGCAGTGCGCGGGGTTGTACGCGAGGTCGTGGTCATCGGGGTCGGTTCCGGGCGGCTGGAGGCGCCTTGGCTGGGCCACGCGGTCTCGTTTGGGAGGAGATGAGAGTAGGTTGAATTAGGGTTAGGGTTTAGTCGTTAGGTATATATAAAGAAAACCGAGAGAGAGAGAGAGAGGGGGGGGTCGAATAAGTGCGTTGGGGGGATTTCTTCACGCGCGGGGTGGGGGGCGGGGTGGAGGGGTTCGTTCCAATTGCTGCTGCTGCTCTTTATACATCTCATGGGGGAGCGGGTAGACTAAGGGGGTGCAGGTAGTGGGTTTAATACCCATTAGGAATAGATCCATTTCTTTTCTTTTTCTTATTTCCTTTTTCCAATTCCTTTTTAATTTCTTTTTCTTTCTTCTTCTATTTCTATTTAAACTACGTATGTACACACATATATATATATATACATACATATATACACATAGAAATTCCTAGAAATTATATTATTGCATACTATTAGGCTAGCAACTGCCAAAGGGTCTCCTACATGAAATAAATTAGAAAAAATTTATACTAGCTCCATAAATCTACTAAGTGCACGAACACCTAAAATAAAAATAAAATAAAATATATTTCTCCTAATTAGCTCATAATTACTACAGTTCAATTATTAATAAAAAAATATATTAATACGGTTTTTAGGATTAGGGGTTTTACTGGAGAACATTGTCTCTGACACATTTTTCGGTGCGAAGCAGGCCACATGTGCACCCCGCTTTGACCAGAAATGGTTATTTTTGCCCATGTGTCCAAATTGGACTCAAGGATAGGCAATTCTAGCTATTTGATGTCTTCTGAGCATGATGGTAATGTCTATTTCAGCAATCGGAGGAGTACCTACAGAACCTGCTGATACCAGAGCCGTAGTTGGTAACCAAATCTTAGGCAAGTGTACCTTGCCCTACTTACAGCATCTGTTTATACTATTATCTTGATTTATGACTGTAAGATCTCTGTTCAACCTAGGACTGTGTGACATTACTTAGCGTCCGACTAATATTTGGATGTCAACACTGTACGCAGAGTTGTGTAATGTCACCTAGACATGGATATAGAGACACTATACATTTTGTGCTTGCCTTATCAAGTACGTCATACCTCAGGACACCTGACACTATTTATGAGACAGAATCTTTCTGAGATATTCATGGTGATTCTGTATAGGATACAGGTTTATGACATATACTTTATACATGCTTAGATCTCATTATGACTTGCTGCATTAGATATGATTTTGCGTAACATGGACATGAGATATCGTGAACATGAGACGTGTGATTACATTGGGTGGGGAAAGTTTTACCATACAAAAGGCTGATTATATATATATAATATTACTTTACTGGAGGTGCCTTAGACTCTGACACAGAGCTTTGGCACATTTACTGGCCCTTCGAGAAAATACTGCTATTGGTTTCTCCGACACAGATCCTGTAGTAGTCTCAGCCTGAGTATGAATAATGCTCTCACTTGCATATCACATAACTGGTTATATAGTTTGCCCTATTGATTCATTTATTATTTCTCTGCATTTATTTTAGGCTTGAGTTATTCTTGTACCTTGCTTTGTCCCTTGAGGACCTGGATCTGGATTATGTCCCCAGGTTTAGAGGAGGAGATCTACCCCGAGGTATACGGGACATGAGCAGTCTTTAGAGCAGTCCTAGAACCCGAGGACGAGGTGATCGCTAAGGATTTCTTCTGAGTATGTGCATATTCTATACTCAGTTATTTCTATTTTTAGACTCTTTATTTCCAGTCTATTGAGTTAATGTATCAAACTCATTTTGTTCCCCGAATTATGTTTTATTGAGACTTGATATTGCTTTATATTCTGATATTGTGTATTTATTTCGGTGGATGACATTAGTACCATTGCCCATATTATTGTTTTACAGCTTAAGTACACCCTGATGGGTCCATTAAATTGGGTTTGTCATCGGTGTGTGCTGCTGGCCATTGCCACGTGGCTAGTCCCTTGATATTTTTGGACTAGGGCATAATATGGTTTTTGTGGTGGCCCATGCAGGTCAACGACTAAAATACTTCGGTTGCAACTTAGGGACCGAGCAAGCCTGCGACAAGAATAGGATAAGTTATATGATCTCATCCACTTACTTGATTCGTTCTTGATCTCTACATCGGATTCGAATTAATCTCCTGATTTGCATCCTGTCTTGATTCCTCTGTATGTTCTCATAGTTTTCTTTTAATGCAGAGTAATGGATCCGAGAACCGGTGACTAGAATCCCTTCGGTACACCACACGATATTATGGTCACCTATGATAAGGGAGTGACACCAGAAGATAGAGGATAATCAGTTCAAAGCAATCAAGCGGGCCAGTATACTTCAAGGTTCCGGCGTGATAAAATCCCACCTCCGCCGCAGTTCACACCACCAATGCCCGTATTCCCACAAGGGCAGCCTATGGACGGATAACAAATATTCCAAATGATCTACGCAATGATGCAAGCCCAACAATAGATTTATCAAGAGGCTCAACGTCATGAGGCGGAGAACTTGAGGAACAGCCTAGTAACTGCACTGGAGCAGGCGAACCTACCAGCTCGATGGCTATCGACAGGCTCTATCACTGATTTTCGCCAGCTGAAGCCCCAAACTTTTTCTGGCAAGGTGGAGCCCACTGAAGTTCATGAGTGGCTCACAAACACTCAACATCAATTAGAAGAAGCTGAGCTTCTAAGGGAGCGTTGAATGACTGCCGTCCGGATGTAGTTGACGGGCAATGCACATCACTGGTGGCTATCTGAGGAGAGATGGCTCAGAACAGACCGAGTCACTTGGGAAGAGTTCTCTAGACTCTTTCAGGAGATGTACATTCCATCTACTGCTCGATCAGAACTTTGGGACAAGTTTAATCGCCTCATTCAAGGCAATACGATAGTAGAAGAGTAAAATGCAGAGTTCATTCGACTGAGTCACTTTGCCCCTTCCCTGATCCCGATAGAAGAGGAGAAGGCTGAGAAGTTCTTCGATGGACTAAACTTTGAGCTACAGAGAATGATCGGATCCGTTGTACCTACTTCATACACGGACGTCCTTGCTGCAGCTCAATGTATGGAGTGCGTCACCAGGAGAGAGTCCAACCTGAAGCGGCCTTTCACATCAGTACCAGCCAGAGCACCGCATGGAGAAGCTACAGAGAAACCTCACCTGCATCAAGCACCACAGGGAGCTGTATCCAAATCCCTAGTCCTTCCTACTTGTCACTACTGTGGCAAGGTAGGCTATGTTGAGAAAGAGTGTAGACGTAAACTGGGATTATGTTTAGCTTGCGGATCCAGTCAGCATTAAGTGAGGGAATGCACTGAGCGTCGAGAAGGAGACCAATAGTAAACCAACAAGCTCTACCAGCACCAGGAGGATATCAACCAAGGCCACCCTTGGCACCACGAACAGCACTTGTTCAACAAGCCCAGCAACAGCAGAGGGCACCACCTCAAGGATACGGACAGGCTTTTGTAATGACCTTGGAGGACGCGCAGACTCGTGGAGTAGCAAATGCGCGTAAGTTTTCATAGTTATCTATTCCTAGTATTGCTTTAGCTCGTGCCTGTTAGTTCATGACCTTAGCCTTAACCTAGTATTTTTGAACTTGTTAATAATAACCTAGTATGTTTTTATAATTGATAACCTAGTTTTCTAAGCTGTAGTTTTTTTGCTTTAACTAGATTTTCTTCACCCTTGAATTTTCATAACTTTTATTGCTTCGGGAAATGATATTTTTTATTCCCTATGTGTTTAGCTTAAATCCTCATTCTTTGATTCCCCTTGATCATGATTCTTTGATGGTGTCGTACTAAGAACTTATTTTGCAAACCGTGTCATCTCTGTTGACCGATTATTTCTTTGATTGGTAGGATGCAATCCTCTTAAGGGGGGTAGATTGTAAACCCCCAAAAAAATTTCAGATTTTAAAAATAAAATTTCTAGAATTTTCTGTGATTTTTAACTAATTAAATCAATTATTTTCTGGTATTAAGTATTTTTAAATGATTTTATTAAATATTAAAATATTATGAAAATAATATTTTTGGGTGTAAAATAAAATATTAGACATAGGATAATTTTTCTGGAATTTATTGGACCTCGGAACCATTTTTTAAAGACCTAAAATCGAAGTTTTATAATAAACCCAAATAAACCGGTTTATTTTTGACTCAAACCAACCCGAACCGGACCGATCCGGTCTAGCTGAACCCAACCCAAATCCTATTGGATCATGTCGGATCCGAACCCAGAATCCGACCCGACCCGATAGTTACTACACAGTAACTTAAGGTAACCGCAGCCATTCCTGACTCCATCCGCCGCCGGCCGTTACGCCTCCGCCCGCCCGTTACGCCCAGCCCCCACGGCGGTTTCGACTCCCCAGCCCCCACGGCGGTTTCGACTCCCCAGCTCCTCCCCGCTCGGCTATTTAAACCACGGTCGCCCCGTCATCCCCGCCATCTCTTCCCCGATCCTCAGCCACCCACCACCACCGTAAGCCTACATCTCCAGCGTCGCCTCCATCAGACACCCGCTGCCACCGCCTCTCTCGCCGTAACCCCCAGCCACCAGCCTCCATCGCGTCTCCCCTCCGCCGTCTTCCCCATCTCCTCGACGACCAGAGCCGGCAGATCGACCCCGAGCCCCGACGACCATAACCCCTGCGCCTCCCCCGCCGACGAGCTCCGCCAGCACGCCGCCTCCAGCTCCGGCAGCCCCGACTCGACGACAAGCACGATGACCCCAAAGAGTAGCCAACTCCTCCGCCGTGACGACCGCAGCAGCTCCGACGAGAAACCCTAACCCTAGCCGCCAACATGTCACGATGCCTCGCGAGGACGCACGTTTCAGCCTTCTGCGGAGCCCTGTTCAGGTGACCATTTCTCTCTCCTCGCTGCCCCATTTCCCGTTTTGTCTGCTGTGACACGTAGACTGCGTGACTCTCTTGATACCCATGCAACTCGCTCGGGGTATCGCGTCCTGCAGTGATTGCAAACTGCCACCCAAAATCAGGAAAATAATTACCCTATTTTTTCCACGGAACTGAGTGTGCCCCGCTAAACGGGATGACTTGGTCATGTGCGGACTTTACCTAAGGGTGCGCGCCATTAATACGGACGTGTAGGATTTTGCGAAAGTTGATTTGGATGTGCGTGCACACCGAAATCAACGCATATCCGTCGATAACACCCCACATCAGCCCTGTTCTGGAACTTGTTGTACCATTATGTACGCACGTCGTATCGAAATAAAACTTGCGCCATTAGACTCGTAGCAATACGCTGGTCCTGTGACCCAAGTTTGGTTCGATTCTGAGAACATTAACAAAATTGCGTATCGTGGGCCCCACGGCTCCACTTGACGGGCAATTTTGTGATCGGCTCATCGGAATCCAGTTTTGGATATTCTGTTGTGGACATAAAGTTTGACGATTTTGGAGAACATTGTCTCTGACATATTTTTTGGAGCGAAGCGGGCCATATGTGGACCCCGCTTTGACCAGAAACGGTCACTTTTACCCCTGTGTCCAAATTGGACTTAAGGATATGCAATTCTAGCTATTTGATGTCTTCTGAGCATGATGATAATATCTATTTCAGCAACTGAAGGAGTACCTGCAGAACCCGCTGATACCAGAGCTGCAGTTGGTAACCAAATCTCAGACAAGTGTACCTTGCCCTACTTTCAACATTTGTTTATACTATTATCTTGATTTATGACTGTAAGATCTCTGTTCAACCTAGGACCGTGTAAAATTACTTAGCGTCCGACTAATATTCAGATGTCAACACTGTACGCAGAGTTGTGTAATATCACCTAGACATGGATATCGAGATACTATATATTTTGTGCTTGTCTTATCAAGTACGTCATACCTCAGGACACCTGATACTATTCATGAGACAGAATATTTCTGAGATATTCATGGTGATTCTGTATAGGATACAAGTTTATGACATATACTTTATACATGCTTAGATCTCATTATGACTTGCTGTATTAGATATGATCGTGCGTGACATGGACATGAGACATCGTGAACATGAGATGTCTGATTACATTGGGTGGGGAGAGATTTACCATACAAAAGGCTGATTATATATATATATATATATATATATATATATATATATATATATATATATATATTACTTTACTGGAGGTGCCTTAGACTCTGACACAGAGCTTTGGCACATTTACTGGCCCTTCGAGGAAATACTGCTATGGGTTTTCCCGACACAGAGCCTGTAGTAGTCTCAGCCTTAGTATGAATAATGCTCTCACTTGCATATCACATAGCTGGTTACATAGTTTACCCTATTGATTCATTTATTATTGCTCTGCATTTATTTTGGGCTTGAGTTATTTTTGTACCTTGCTATGTCCCCTGAAGACCTGGATCTGGATTATGTCCCCAGGTTTAGAGGAGGAGATCTACCCCGAGGTAACGGGACAGGAGAAGTCTTTAGAGCAGTACCAGAACCCGAGGACGAGGTGATCGCTGAGGATTTCTCCTGAGTATATGCATATTCTATACTCAGTTATTTCTATTTTTAGACTCTTCATTTCCAGTCTATTGAGTTGATGTAACAAACTCATTATCGGGTTGTTCCCCGAATTATGTTTTATTGAGACTTGATATTGCTTTATATTCTGATATTGTGTATTTATTTCTGTGGATGAGATTAGTACCATTACCCATATTATTGTTTTATAGCTTAAGTACACCCTGATGGGTCCATTAAATTGGGTTTGTCCATCGGTGTGTGCTGCTGGCCATTGCCACGTGGCTAGTCCCTTGATATTCTGGGACTGGGGCGTGACATATAAAGTCTATGTCATAAATCCTGTAGCCTATACAGAATTACCATGAATATCTCAGGAAGATTATGTCTCATGAATAGTGTCAGGTGCCCTGTGGTATGACGTACTTGATATTTCAAGCACGAAGATATATATAGGGTTTCGATATCCATCACTATTGACGTTACACAAATCTGCGTACGGTGTTGACACCCAAATATTATTCGAATGCTAAGTAATATCATACGGTTCTAGGTTGAACATTTATATCATATAAATATATCAAGAGAAATAATATGAACCTTATTACTACAAGTATGACAAGGTACACTTGCCTGGGGTTTGAATTATAACAGAAGTTCTGGTATCAGCAGAATCTGCAGGTACTCCTCCGAATGCTGTAATAACCATTACCATCAGGTTTAGAAGATATCAAATAGCTAGAATTGCCTGTCCAAGAGTCCAATTTGGACACAGGGGCAAATTTGACCATTTCTGGTCAAAGTGGGGTTTCATATGTGGCCCTCTTCGTACCAACAAATGTGCCAAAGATAATATTTTTCAAATTCATCAAACTTAGTGTCTACAAGTCCAGAACGATGATATGAACCCAATGAAATGTCCAGAACTGGATTCCGATGAGCCGATCACAAAATCGTCCGTCAAGTGAAGCCGTGGGGCCCACGATACGGGATTTTGTCAACGTTCTCAGAATCGAACCAAACTTGGGTCACAGGACCAGCGTATTACTATGAGTTCGATGGAGCAAGTTTTATTTCGAAACGACGAGCGTACACGAAATTACAACGAGTTTCAGAATATGGCCGATGTGGGGTGTTGTCGACGGATACGCATTAATTTCGGTGTGCACGCAAATCCAAATCAACTTTCACAAAATCCCACACGTCCGTATTAACAGCACGCACCTTTTGGTAAAGTACGCACATGACCAAGTTGTCCCGTTTAGTGGGGCGCACCCAGTTCCGGAAAAAATATGGTATTTAAATAACCAATATTTTGGTCATTTTTACCCTAAAAAATATAACAAACTACAGCTCAATAAATTACACTAAAAATAGGGTTAAAAACTTGGTCATATGGTCTAAATAATTGTTTAGGTGGATTTTGAAAATAGTTAATAGGTTGCACGCAAAACGGTCGTAAATTGCGAGTTTGGGACAATTTTTGAATTTTCAGAAATAGGGTTAATTTTCCTGTCTTTGTGTCACGGTTTGCGATCGACACAGGGCGTGATACCCCGAACGAGTTACACGGGGTTCGAGAGGGTCACGCATGGTTCGTGCATGAGTCGACAGAACAAAAAATGAGAGGACAAAGAGAGAGAAAATCTTACCTGAGCAGGGCGTCATAAATGATTGAAACATGCGTATACGCGGTGGCACGATGTGAATGGGCGAAGCTCGGCCGACGGAGGGTTGCTGTGCCGGTGGAGGAGACGTCTCCGATGGTCGTGGGTCATAGTGGCGAGCTTGGGGTCGTCGATCTTGGCAGCGGGGAGGCCGGAGAGTGGTGGTTTGGTGGCTGATGGTGGCTGTGAGGGCGGGGCTCGGCAGCGGCGGTAGTTTTGATGGAGGCGATGATGGCGGTGGTGGTTGATGGCGGCATCAGGGTGGGTCGAGGGATTTATAGGGGCAGAGCAGGGAGGAGAAGAGGTGTTACCGCCGCGGCTACTGTAACAGTCGGCGGTTGCGGATGAAATGGCAGCGATCGGGGAAACGGCCGAGGGTTAATTAATCTAACGTTACTGTAGCAAAAGGGTAGCGGGTCAATTTTGGATGCGGGTACGGGTTTGGTTCAGACCCGACCCGAACAGCTAGGGTTTGGCTTGGGTTGGTTTATTTTGGTCTGGTTCGGTTTGGTTTAGAATTAAACCGATTTTATTTGGTTTAAATTGGTTTATTTAAAAAACTTAGTTTTTAGGTCTTTAAAAATAGTTCTGGGGTCCAATAAAATTCTGAAAAAATGTTGTAACTCTAGTTAATTATTTTGCACCCAAAAATATTATTTTTATAATATTTTAATATTTATTTTAATACTTAAAAATATTTAATTCATAAGAATATTTATTTTAATTATTTAAAATTCACAAAAAAATCCTAAAATTTATTTTTAATATCCAAAAAATTTGGGTGTTTACAATCTACCCCCCTTAAGAGGATTGCGTCCTCGCAATCCAAGAATTAACTACTAAAGAAATTTAAAATATGGTAACTACAAGAAATTTAAAATAGGTTATACCTGCATCTTTGAATAGGTGAGGATAACGCTGGCGTATGATATCCTCTCGTTCCCAGGTAGATTCGCCGGGAGAGTGATGTTTCCAAGCTACTCAAATCAATCTAATCGTCTGACCTCGTAATATCTTCTCACTGATGTCGAGTATGCCAACTGGCTGCTCTTCATATCTCAAGCTAGGGCCCACTACAATCTCAGAATGATCGACTACGTGGCTTAGGTCAGTCACGTACCTTCTCAGCTATGAGACATGGAATACATCATGCACTCCCTCTAAAGATGGAGGTAATGCAAGACGATACGCCACCTCACCAATGCGCTGCAGAATATCAAATGGCCCAATGTACCTTGGGCTCAACTTGCCTCTGCTCCCAAATCGAATAGTACCTCGAGTAGGTAAAATCCTCAAAAATACGTGCTCTCCTTCCTTGAACTCCAAAGGTCGTCTGTGTGTATCAGCCCAATGCTTCTGTCTATCCTGAGCTGCATGAAGATGATTCTGAATTTGTTTCACCATCTTAACGGTCTGCATCACCAACTCTGGACCCAGTATTTGACGTTTGCCAATGTCACTCCAACATATCGGTGATCTGCACTTTTTGCCGTACAAAGCCTCGAATGGTACCATCTGAATGCTTACCGGGTAACTGTTATTGTAAGAGAACTCCACCAAGTACAAATAATCTTCCCAAGACCCTCCAAAGTCTAACATACACGATCGCAACATATCCTCCAATATCTGAATCGTGCGCTCAGATTGACCATCTGTCTGTGGATGGTAAGCAGTGCTAAACTTGAGTCGGGTTCCAAGACTTTCTTGCATGCTTCGCCAAAAATGGGATATAAATCTTGAGTCATGATCTGACACAATACTAACCGGTACTCCATGTAACTTACGATCTGTCGTATGTACATGTCAGCTAGTACTTCCATGGGCTATCCAACTCTAAATGGCAAGATTTATGCCGATTTAGTGAGTCGATCCACGATAACCTATAATGCATCTTTTCTACTAGGGCTTCTTGGAAATCTTGTAACAAAATCCATAGTGATATTCTCCCACTTCCATTGGGGTATGGGAAGCGGCTGTAGCATACCAGCAGTTCTCTGGTGCTCGGCCTTAACTTGCTGGCAGATAAAACATTTTGCCACAAATCGTGCAATCTCCCTCTTCATTCTATGCCACCAATAATACTCCTCAAATCTCACTATATCTTTGTTCCTTCCGGATGAATAGAGTACATGGACCTATATACTTCAGACAATAACTCATGTCTCAATTCCCCATTCAGAACATATAGGCAATTTCTGTACCATAATATCCCATCCTCATGGATTTGAAGTCCCGTCTGCATGCCATCTTCCGTCTTCTCTTTAAGTCTTCGAAATCTAGCATCTGTGGGCAATGCCGCCTTAATCCTCTCCACAAAAAGTGATGACTTAACCTCAAGGTTCGCCAACAAGCCACTTCATCTAGACAGAACAATCTCTATCTTGAGCTCATATAGATCCTTTAATAGCTGGGGCTGCATTGTCAAGAAATAAGCTGTAGGCTTCCTGCTGAGTGCGTCTGCTACGACATTCGTCTTGCCCGGATGGTACTACAGATCTATATCAAAGTCGACCATCAACTCAAGCCAACGTCTATGTCTCATATTGAGCTCCTTCTTAGTATATACATACTTCAGACTCTTGTGATCAGTAAAGATTTCTACCTTCTCTCCATAAAGATAGTGCCTCCATATCTTCAGTGCAAATATTACTACAGCTAGCTCAAGATCGTACGTCGGGTAGTTCTTCTCATGGACCTTCAGCTGTCTCGATGCATAAGCGATATGTCACGACCCGCACCCGGTATAGGGGCACGAGAGCGTGGGTACGTCCAGCCTACGCCGCAGCATCGGCGGTAGAACGCTGTCTAGGTCATATAACTATCTAATCAATCTCACATGAATATCCAACTCCATAAGGAGATGCAGATATCACAAAATAATATGGAAATATACTCAATCACATAAGCTAAGGCACGATGAGATATCGAAGCAAGCAATAAAATATGAGACAAGTCTAAACAACAATAAATAATCTAACCTACAATCAATAACATCCAGTCTCCAAGTATGCTGGAAACAAGTCCTCTATGTCACAATCTGAAAAAAATATCCAGTCAGGATTGGAACGAAATACACCTCTAACAGAAGTTCCATGTATATTGACAAAAACTATAACACAGTGTAAAGAAATACAAGACAGATAGAAAATACTGGAAATAAGAAATACTGGAATAATTAGATTACTGCAGCATGTTATCATCAAGGTACATCTAGCAATAAAATAGAAATCCAAGTACACGCAAGAACAATGAACTGGTATATAAATGTGTACAAGAACAACAACTAGAACATGTAGAGATGCTAGATCAATATACTAGAGATGCATGTCAATGATCCTCTAACCAAGTATGTGAAACATTAGTATATCATGTGATCGGCTTGGGACTGATCAGGCTTGTTACATATGATTAGCTATGATTCATGTAGGGTCAGGCTAACCATCCGGATAGCTATGATGCCAGCAATAGTCAGGCTAATCACATATAACAGGCTATGAGGCATGTAATGGTCAGGCTGCACCGACGTGAGGTGTGGGTGAGCTATGATGCATGTAAGGTTGGGTATGATCACATAAGCTACTAATATTTCCCTATTTCCCCAGCTAGCACGATGGATTCCAATCACGACTCCTCGTGACAGGTCTCAATGATGCCAACTCGTGTAAAGAACAGTGTCAGAGTCATGTACGCTATAACATAAGAATTATAGAGATAATCAACATAATAGAAATTGTCAGAGAATGTACTCGCCTGAGGTCCTGCTGCTGGTATAAATCAGAGTCCAAGTCACAGTCCAAATAGCCTATGTATTACAAATTTACCATGTCAAAAGATAATTTATTTTAATTTATTTAATTCTAGAATAATTAATCTAAAATCCTATTTTAATCTTATTATTCTGATTTTTAGGTCAAATCCTAATTTTTGCCCAAAAGAACCTAAATTTATCGACTCGAGACTCATGGCACGCAAATCGAGACAATCTGTTGTCCGAAAAGTCAACCAACACAAACTCGACTTTCATGCATGATTCCCTGTAGATTTCAGTGTCAAAAACATGCTGGAATTTACGGCTCATCCAAATTCAAATTTGTTTGGAAATTATGGCACATACAAGTTTCGTATCGTGCACCGATGGTTAAATTTTAACCTAAAAGTTCTACAGAATTAACAGTATATAAATACTTCGAAATAAATTCTGGTAAAAAATATATGTCAATGATCTCGACATTAGCTTTCCGAAACTTTAAACGGTTCATGATTCTGATTCCTGGTTCTCCCAGAATCGCGAAAACATCAAAACACGTCTATTTCTGGGCATGCTGTGTTCTACGAATTTTCTAGAATTTAATACCCATAATTTCGTAAAAAAAATTATATAATCAGAAATCTAACCTCAATATCTTTCTAACACAAAAAATTAGGCCTCGTTTGGAGTCCGAAGCTATGCGCAATGGCTTCTGGAAGATGAAGGAACCCTAGATGGCAATTCTCCAAAAATTGGCTGAAGAAAAACCCTTGAAAATAACTAAACTAATATATATCCTCTATATAATGCCAAAACTAGGCTTCACCGTGAAAAAATTTCGTTCCAAAAATACCCTTCAACATATTTAGTAATTAAAAAGAATACCTACAATAAATTCTACTGACAACCATTTAAGATATGCAATAATGACAACCATTTACGAAAATCAAAGAGTTCATGCTACTTGCTAAGTCTTTTAAATTGTTACCAAAGAATTCGAAGGGTTGAACCATTAACCTATATAATTAAAAGCAGTAGAAATAAACTAACTCATCAACATCATTCACTCCAATATACGTGCAAAGCACGTGCATACATACTAGTATATATAGAGGAGAGAGAAAGAGCAGCCGCGGCTCAGGAGCTTGCCACATGGCAGCCATTCGTGGCTCCCCGTCCAGATCCAGCGGTCGTAGATCCACGCGGCTCGGCTCAGCTGAGTCCGACTCGGACTTGGACGCGGCTCGGCTCGGCTCGGCTCGGCTTCACCCGCGGTCGCTGATAGGCGGGCCCGGCACTGTTCACTGCTGGAGGCTGACAGGTGGGCCCCCTGTTTGCTGACTGGGCAGAAATAATTTCTTTTTGGGTTTTCTTTTTCAGAAAATAGTTTTTAATTCAGTTTTTTTATAATTAACTCAAAATAAATGATAAAAATAATCAGAAAATTCCCAAAAAATTCTAAAAAATATATTTTATTATTTAGAACCTAAAATAAAAGTTTGGGATATTTTTAAATATATTTGTCCCTAAAATAAATTCTTGAAAGTCTTAAAAAATTAGGATTACTAGTTTTTAATTAACAAAAAATTATGGAAAAATTCCACTAGCCCCAAATTAACCTAAAAATAATATTTAAGCACGAATTTCAGGATACGGAGGTTACAAGTCTACCCACCTTAAAAAAAATTCGTCCTCGAAATTTAAAATCCTCAATTGTTTTTTTTTTTTTTGACCATCAAAATTAATTTCATCAAATCATACAATCATGAACTAATCCATATTGTTTTTCACAACTTTTCAAAATTCTAGAAGTATCATATTCCCGCAAACCTTTAAAATTAAAAAAAAATCAAATTTTATTCTTATCAAAATCTCCTCAAAAATTTATGCTAATCACTAAATACAAAACTTAATATTCAATCCTCTAATTTTAAATCCACTCAATGTATATTTATAAAATTTAAAATCTCGTCCAAAAAGTTTGAATTTCACACACTAATCCATTAATCATCTTACTCCTCAAATTTTGAGTAAATCACTGAATACAAAATTTACTATCAATCCTTTAATTGAAATCCCATCAATGCATATTTATAAAATTTTAAAAAAATCTTATCCCAAAATTTGAATTCAACAATAATCCATTAGTGATCTTAATCCTTGATTTCTTTTTCCACACAATACTCAAACAATGTAGTACTTACGAAATCTTCAAATACAATATTCAAAACATAAATTCATAACTTACAGGCCAATGAATATAATGATAATCTCCTTAATTTCCTCAAATGTTAGTGACATTCAATCATACCAGATCTTCATAAAATTCAATGATTTAACGAAATCGTCAATTCCGCCATATTAAATTCTCAACTCTCTTCATTTAAATAAATATTTATCCTCAAAATTTAAGGCACATTGTCTCTCTTTGTCAAGTCATATCCTCTTCATAAATCTTTACTACGGTCAAACCCCCAACAATCAAGGTCTAAGAAAATTCTACCTACAGTCACACAACATGCAATCTAGAGAAAACATACATGGTTATGGTCACTTTTGTCATGGTATTGCAGTATCTGTCGGGGTGTACTACCAGCTACATTCTAGCAAGAGAATTATTGATACAAACTACGATACTAAGAAATCAATTAATCAATCAAACAGACAAAAAATGAACAGAAGAAAAGAACAGAATATAGCCTTCTAACCCATTACTTGGACATCTTTAACTTCTATCGTACACTTAACTCTGGCACATTTATTCATAAATTCCTGTCCCTATATACTGTTACCCATATCAACTAATCTCTAGTCCACAAGATATCCATGGATACATCCACATTACACACATCTGTCTATTGATACTAAAATATGATACCAAGGATCTCTAACACAACCATAGTTTAATAATGCATCGAAAGTTTGATACCTCTATCCCTTGGTACTACTGTTTCTACTACAAGCACATCCACTGCTAGCTCTCTTACCTACTACAATTGTTCATACTAGTTGTTCTTATCACTCAAGTGTATACCAAGTACAACACACTATACTAAGTACTACTCCTTCTAATATAACTCTAGATGGACCCCCAAGTCAGTTTGCAGTGCCATCTCAAGCATGCTCAAGCCAATAGATCCTCACACATGCACATCAACCACTCATATACTGTTATACATTTCTTACCCACCATAAAATTTTATCCTCAAAATAAAATTATCAAAATTTAACTTCTTGAACGATGTAAAATAAAATGCATATACTTCCTCAAAAGTCAAATACTAAATATTGAAATAAAATTTTTAATCACTTCCAAAATCTTTATAGCTTCGACTATGTTTATTGAATTGAATTTTAATCCTCAAAATTTTAATAACATAAAATCTTATCTCCTCAAAAATTCTTTAAAAATTAAAATTTATTTCCACTCTTCAAATTATAAATTTAATCCACAAGCATCTAAGTACACATATATGCTCACAGTCTCTAATACTCAAGGTGCACACAAATACATCAATTATCTATAACTCTCAACTGTGTACTGAATATTGCACTGCCTGGATTACTTGTACTATTACTTCCAATAATCAAAGTTATCATCACACGTATTTTCTCCAATGATTTTCTATCTATATTACTTGATACACCAATCTAATTATCATCACACGAAGTACTTACTGTTATTAGCACCTTGCTCAACAAATCCTTGATATAGAATCACTAGCACTATTGGTATGGTAACACTAGCTCCATCATTAGATTATCTCATCAAACTTATTAGAACTCATGATTATTCGTACCCTTTTATAATACACCTGTTTCACTTTACTCTCATGGGCAAGTATATGGCTCCTCATCTCGATTGATGTATATATATTTTCCTTTTAATCTTTTACAGACTGTTATACTAATCTGTGATACACTTTATACCTTTCATGGTCAATCTTGATATTCCTCTACCCATGGCACACTCATTAATACCCTTTATGCATATACATTTCTTTACTCTTAACACACCAGGTATCAATTATCAAATTGAACATCATGCTCTATTAATCTTTAACATAATTCCTTGATACTTAATTATTTACATAGATCATCCAATTACATAATTTAATGACTATCCAGGACTGGCATGCTGATTCTGATACTTACTCTTGGAACCATTACTGATACTCTTTTCTCCTTCTATCTATATTGACAATACTAACTATAATAACGCCTATTATAGAACTATTGCTACAAGGTACTATGATATGGGTATCTCTACATTAATGCCTACTGCTCACATGTCCAACTAAGAAATACTTACAAACTAACAAGTCACACTCAGTCAAACTAATACAAGACACAACCAAAATTGCAAGTCACTAATTATCATACTTAACAAGGAATCCTCAAAGAAGCTCAAAAAGGAACGGGATTTAGGACTGAAGGTATCTTTACTTCTAGTAAAGAAAAGAAGCGATGGAACAAAGTCATGTAATAACGGAAATAGATAAGTCTTGAGATGATACTTTAAGAACCATTTTAAGATACGACCTGATAATCATACACGTCTGTCAGAAATTATGACACTCAGAATTCTCGCCACGCCAGTAAGCATAGATGCGATAAACGACAGGTTCCGTAACTAAGGTATGCAACTCTATAGTTATGTCATCTAGAATCTTTGCCACGCCAACCGGTATGGCTGCGAGAGACTCTTAAGTTTCATAACTACAGTATGTACATCCAAGTCAGGTTCCTACGTTCTCGTCACGACAGCTAATATGGCTGCGATAAACTCTAGGTTCCATAACCAAAGTAGACGTTACCTTTCTTACTGTCCTCATTAATATATGTCATCAGATGATACCGTAAATTTTATCCCGTAAAATTCATCTCGATATAAAATTAACTCAACAACGATACCAAGAATTAAATTTAACAACTGGTCAACAAGAATAAACTCAACAATGATACCAAGATTTTAATTTAATAACTGATCAACAAGAATCAAGTTCAATAACAACAAGCGAGAGCGGACGAAAACAAGAAAAAGATTTAAATTAGAAATTATAATAAGATTCTCAAGGGGTCATCCCAGAAATCTCTCAAGAATTTTTGTGATTGAGTATCCTCTTTCATCCTAGTATCCTATGTCCTATATTCTATCGTAGGCAAGCAGTAGTACAACTAAGACGTCACACTACCACGACATCGCACATCTTGCGAAGTCTGACCTGCATGGGCCACCACTAAAAACGTGTCCCGACCCGCACCCGGTATAGGGGCACGAGAGCGTGGGTACGTCCAGCCTACGCCGCAACATCGGCGGTAGAACACTGTCTAGGTCATGTAACTATCTAATCAATCTCACATGAATATCCAACTCCATAAGGAGACGCAGATATCACAAAATAATATGGAAATATACTCAATCACATAATCTAAGACACGATGAGATATCGAAGCAAGCAATAAAATATGAGACAAGTCTAAACAACAATAAATAATCTAACCTACAATCAATAACATCCAGTCTCCAAGTATGCTGGAAACAAGTCCTCTATGTCACAGTCTGAAAAAAATATCCAGTCAGGATTGGAACAAAATACACCTCTAACAGTTGTTCCATGTATATTGACAAAAACTATAACACAGTGTAAAGAAATACAAGACAGATAGAAAATACTGGAAATAAGAAATACTGGAATAATTAGATTACTGGAGCATGTTATCATCAAGGTACATCTAGCAATAAAATAGAAATCCAAGTACACGCAAGAACAATGAACTGGTATATAAATGTGTACAAGAACAACAACTAGAACATGTAGAGATACTAGATCAATATACTAGAGATGCATGTCAATGATCCTCTAACCAAGTGTGTGAAATATTAGTATATCATGTGATCGGCTTGGGACTGATCAGGCTTGTTACATATGATTAGCTATGATTCATGTAGGGTCAGGCTAACTATCCGGATAGCTATGATGCGAGCAATAGTCAGGCTAATCACATGTAACCGGTTATGAGGCATGTAATGGTTAGGCTGCACCGACGTGAGGTGTGGGTGAGCTATGATGCATGTAAGGTTGGGTATGATCACATAAGCTACTAATATTTCCCCATTTCCCCAGCTAGCATGATGGATTCCAATTACGACTCCTCGTGACAGGTCTCAATGATGCCAACTCGTGTAAAGAACAGTGTCAGAGTCATGTATGCTATACAACAATAATTATAGAGATAATCAACATAATGGAAACTTTCAGAGAATGTACTTGCCTGAGGTCCTGCTGCTGGTATAAATCAGAGTCCAAGTCACAGTCCAAATAGCCTATGTATTACAAATTTACCATGTCAAAAGATAATTTATTTTAATTTATTTATTTCTGGAATAAATAATCTAAAATCCTATTTTAATCTTATTATTCTGATTTTTAGGTCAAATCCTAATTTTTGCCCAAAAGAACCTAAATTTATAGACTCGAGACTCATGGCAGGCAAATCGAGGCGATCTGTTGACCGAAAAGTCAATCGACACAAACTCGACTTTCATGCATGGTTCCTTGTAGATTTTAGCGTCAAAAACACGCTAGAATTTACGGCTCATACAAATTCAAATTTGTTTGGGAATTATGGCACATACAAGTTTCGTATCGTGCACCGATGGTTAAATTCTAACCTAGAAGTTCTACAGAATTAACAGTATATAAATACTTAGAAATAAATTCTAAGAAAAAATATATGTCAATGATCTCGACATTATCTTTCCGAAACTTTAAACGGTTCATGATTCTGATTCCTGGTTCTCCCGAAATCGCGAAAACATCAAAACACGTCTATTTTCGGACATGCTGTGTTCTACGAATTTTTCAGAATTTAATCCTCATAATTTCGTAAAACAAATTATATAATCAGAAATCTAACCTCAATATCTTTCTAACACAAAAAATTAGGCCTCGTTTGGAGTCCGGAGCTATGCCCAATGGCTTCTGGAAGATAAAGGAACCCTAGATGGCAATTCTCCAAAAATTGGCTGAAGAAAAACCCTAGAAAATAACTAAACTAATATATATATATATAGAGGAGAGAAAAAGAGCAGCCACGGCTCAGGAGCTTGCCACGTGGTAGCCATCCATGGCTCCCCGCCCAGATCCAGCGGTCGTAGATCCACGCGGCTCGGCTCAGCTGAGTCCGACTCGGACATGGACGCGGCTCGGCTCGGCTTCACCCGCGGTCGCTGACAGGCGGGCCCGGCACTGTTCACTGCTGGAGGCTGACAGGTGGGCCCCCTATTTGCTGACTGGGCAGAAATAATTTCTTTTTGGGTTTTCTTTTTCAGAAAATAGTTTTTAATTCAGTTTTTTTATAATTAACTCAAAATAAATGCTAAAAATAATCAGAAAATTCCCAAAAAATTCTAGAAAATATATTTTATTATTTAGAACCTAAAATAAAAGTTTGAGATATTTTTAAATATATTTGTCCCTAAAATAAATTCTTAAAAGTCCTAAAAAATTAGGATTACTAGTTTTTAATTAACAAAAAATTATGGAAAAATTCTACTAGCCCCAAATTAACCTAAAAATAATATTTAAGCACGAATTTTAGGATACAGAGGTTACACGATAACTTTGCCATGTTGCATCAAAACATACCCTATTCCACTACCTGACGCATCACTGTAAACAACAAAGCCTCCCGATCCTGAAGAAAGAGTTAAGACAGGTGGTTTGTCAATCGCCTCTTCAACTCTTCAAAGGCCTTCTGACAATCTTTCGTCCACGCAAACTCCTGTTACTTATATGTCAACCGCATTGTTGGCTCCACAATCCTTGAGAAATTCTCTACGAACCTCCGGTAATATCCAGCAAGTCTGAGAAAATTTCTCACTTCTGCAACTGATGTAAGTGTAGGCCAAGTTTCTATTGCAGCAAACTTCTCTAGATCAACCAAAAGTCCTTCTCTTGAGATGATATGTCCCAGAAAAGACACCTTATCCATAAAAAAAATCATATTTACTGAGTTTGGCATAAATCTTCTCTAGTCTTAGCGTCTCTAGCATAATTTTGAGAAGCTCCTCGTGCTCTTCGTGGCTCTTGGAATATATTAAGATGTCATCAATAAACACCACCACGAACTTGTCCAAGTACTGATGAAAAACTCTGTTCATCAAACTCATAAACACAGCTAACGCGTTGGTTAAACCAAACGGCATAACTAAGAACTCATAGTGTCCATACTTGGTCCTGAAGGCAGTCTTCGGTTTATCCTCCTTCCTCACTCTAATCTAGTGATAACCGGATCTAAGGTCAATCTTTGAGAATACCCTAGCACCACTCAACTGATCAAATAGGTCGTTAATGCGTGGCAAGGGATAGCGGTTCTTAATGGTTACAGCATTCAGTGTCCTGTACTCAATACGCAGGCGTACTGTCCTATCCTTCTTCGGCACAAATAGTATGGGTGCCCCCATGGTGAAATACTGGGTCGAATAAAACACTTCTCCAGACGATCATCAACTTGCTCCTTCAATTCTACCAACTCCTTAGGTGCTAGCCGATACACTGATGAAGTGATAGGCTATGCTCCTGGAGTCAAGTCTATTGTGAATTCTATTTTCCGATCAGGTGGTAAACCTGAAAGGTCATCAGGAAATACATCCACAAACTCTGATATAACTCTTGGGTAACCTGACTCCCCTTCTATAGATAGTACCCTAAGAGTAGGCTGAACACCATGCTCTATGGATCCCCGAAGAAACTCAAACTCTGGATGTCCAGGCGGTCTAAATATAACCCGTCCAAATCGGCAATCTAGGGTCGCATGGTACTTACTTAACCAGTCCATACCAAGCACAACATCATAATCCAGCATGGAAAAGATCAGAAATTGAGCTCGCATCTCTCTACCAAAGACTATTACCGAACAAGATCTACAGATGTTACTAACTGGGATAATTCTAGCTCCCATAAGAATTCTCTTAGTCTTCGGAAGGGGTGCGGTAGCTACTCTATGTGTGGCTACGAAGCTAGCAGCTATGAATGAATGCGATGCTCCAGAATCAAATAAAGCTACAACAGGTAATAAAGCTACTAATATAGTACATGCTATAACCTCTCATGCAGTAGCTTCCTCCTCTACAGCCAATGCAAATGCCTGTCCTCGTCCCTGAACTGGACCTCTCTACTGACGAGCCTGCTGGAATAGTGGTGCCTGTGGTGCCAATGGTGGTCTCTGCTGATACCCTCTTGGAGCTGGTGATCTGACTCCACCAACTCTCATCTATGGTGCTCCCAATGCTGGATAAGCTGGCCTCGGTGCTGGTAAAGCTGGTCGATCTACCGTTGGTGCTCCCTCTCGGCGCTCAGAGCAGTCCTTGGCTAGATGCTGGTTAGATCCGCAAATCAGGCATAGTCCCAACTTGCGTCTGCACTCCCTCTCAATATGGCCTTCCTTGCCACAATAGTGACAAGTAAGAAGAGATATGGCCCTAGGTACTGCTCTTTGAGGTAGATTCCTCTGGGGTCGCTTTATAGATTCCCTATGTGATGCTTTAGATGGTGCTGATATGAAAGGCCGCTTCAGACTTGACTCCCTCCTGGTGACGCGCTCCATGCGTCGTGCTACAGCAAGAACGTCTGTGTATAATGTAGGTACAACATATTCGATTAATATCTGATGCTCAAACCTGAGTCTGTCAAAGAAATTCTCTGCTTTCCCTTCTTTTGTCGGAATTAGAGAAAGGACGAAGCGACTCAGACGAATGAACTCCGTATTGTACTCTTCCACCAACATATTGCCTTGAATAAGGTGGTTGAACTTGTCTTGAAGTTTCGATCGAGCAATAGCTGGGATATACATCTCCTAGAAGAGTCTGGAGAACTCTTTCCAAGTAACTTGGTCATGTTCGAGCCTCCTCTCTTCAGATAGCCACCAATGGTGCGCATTGTCCGTCAGCTACATCCTGACGGCAGTCATCCATCGTTCCCTCGGAAGTTCAGCTGCTTCCAACTGGTGTTGTGTGTTTGTGAGCCACTTGTGAACTTCAGTTGGCTCCTCCTTACCAGAAAAGGTACAAGGCTTCAGTTGGAGGAAATCAGTGATAGATCCCGTGGATGGTCGCCTAGCTGGTGGGTTCGCCTGCTCCAATGCGGTTACCAGGCTGTTCCTCAAGTTCTCCACCTCATGACGCTGAGCCTCTTGTTGAATCTGTTGTTGGGCTTGCATCATGGCATAAAACATTTGAAACATCTGCTGTCCATCCATGGCTTGCCCTGGTAGAAAAACAGGCATCGGTGGAGTGAACTGCGACGGAGGTGGGATGTCATCACGCCGGATCCTTGAAGTATGCTAGCCTGCTTGATTGCTTTGAGCTGATTTTCCTATATCTTCTGGTGTCACTCCCTCCTGATAGGTGACCACAGCATCTTGTGGTGTACCTAAGGGATTCTCATCACCGGTTCTTGGATCAATTACTCTGCATTGAAAGAAAACTATGAGAACACACAGAGGAATCAAGACATGACGCATATCAAGCAATTAATTCGAATCTGATATAGAGATCAAAACATTTTAAATCAATGGATGAGATCCTAAAACTTATCCTATCCTTATTGTAGGTTTGCTCGGTCCCTCAGTTAAAACTGAACATTTTAGTCTGACCTGCACGGGCCACCACAAAAACTATGTCACGCCCCAGTCCCAAAATACAGAGGGACTAGACACGTGACAATGGCGAGCAGCACACACTAATGGGCAAACCCAATTTAATGGACCCATCAATGTGTACTTAAGTTGTAAACAATAATAAAGGTCTATTAAATATGTCACAATCTAATCTCATCCATAGAAGATAAATATGATCAATATCAGCATAATGAAATAAAAACCAACAACAAGTCTCAATAAAGTAAACCGGAGAACAACCCGATAATAAGTCTGATACAAAGGTTCAGCAGATCAGAAATGAAAGAGTCTAATAATAGAAAATACTGAGTATAGATAATATATACTCAGAAGAAATCTTCGGCGATCACCTCATCCTCGGGGATCGGTTCAGCTCCAGTGTCTGCTCCTGCTACTGCTTTTGCTCCTGTCCCGTATACCTCGGGATAGAACTCCTCTGCTATACCTGGGGACATAATCCGGATCCAGGTCCTCAAGGGACATAGCAAGGTACAAGAATAACTCAAGCTAAGATAAATGCAGTACAATAATAAATGAAATAATAGGGTAAACTATGTAACCAGCTATATGAAATGCAAGTGAGAGCATCACTAGTACTCAGGCTGAGACAACTACAAGCTCTGTATCGGGGAACCGGTAGCAGTAATATCACGTAATGTGCCTACCTCTGATGTAGAGTCTGCGGCCTCACAATAATAAATATATATATAAAATCAACCTGTAGCATGTGTGTCTCTCCCCACCCAATGTAATCATACGTCTTATACCCACAATGTCTCATGTCCATGTCATGCAAGATCATATCTAATGCAGCAAGTCATATGATATATTTAAAGTCTATGTCACAAATCCTGTAGCCAATACAGAATTACCATGAATATCTCAGAAAGATTCTGTCTTATGAACAGTGTTAGGTGTCCTGTGGTATGACATACTTGATACTTCAAGTACGAAGATATGTATAGGGTTTCGATATCCATCACTATTGACGTTACACAACTTCGCGTATGGTGTTGACACCCGAATATTATTCGAACGATAAGTAATGTCACACGGTCCTAGGTTGAACATTTATATCATATAAATATATCAAGAGAAATAATATGAACCAAATTACTGCAAGTATGGCAAGGTACACTTGCCTGGGGATTGAATTCCAAAAGTAGTTCTGGTATCAGCAGAATCTGCAGGTACTCCTCCGAATACTATAATAACCATTACCATCAGGTTCAGAAGATATCAAATAGTTAGAATTGCCTGTCCATGAGTCCAATTTGGACACAGGGGCAAATTTGACCATTTTTCGTCAAAGCGGGGTTCCACATGTGGCCCGCTTAGCATCAAAAAATGTGCCAAAGACAATATTCTCTAAATTGGTCAAACTTAGTGTCTACAAGTCCATAACGACGATACGAACCCAACAGAATATCCATAACTGGATTTCGATGAGCCGATCACAAAATTTCCCGTCAAGTGGAGCTGTGGGGTCCACGATACGGGATTTTGTCAACGTTCTCAGAATCGAACCAAACTTGGGTCACAGGACCAGCGTATTGCTACGAGTTCGATGGCATAAGTTTTGTTTCGAAACGATGAGCGTACACAAAGTTACAACGAGTTTCAGAATATGGCCGATACGGGGTGTTGTCGACGAATACGCGTTAATTTCGGTGTGCACGCACATCTAAATCAACTTCTACGAAATTTCACACGTCCATATTAACAGCATGCACCTTTCTGTGAAGTTCGCACACGACCAAGTCGTCCCGTTTAGCGGGGCGCACCCAGTTTCGAGAAAAATAGGGTATTTAAATAACCAATATTTTGGTCATTTTTACCCTAAAAAATATAACAAACTACTGCTCAATAAATTATACTAAAAGTATGGTTAAAAACTTGGTCATATGGTCTAAATAATTGTTCAGCTAGATTTTGAAAATAGTTAACAGGTTACACGTAAAACGGTCATGAACTTGCGAGTTCGGGATAATTTCTGAATTTTCAAAAATAAGGTTAATTTTTCTGTTTTTGTGTCGCAGTTTACGATCGACACAGGACACGATACCCCGAACGAGTTATACGGGGTTCGAGTAGGTCACGCAGGATTCACGCATGAGTCGACAGAATGAAAAATGAGAGGACAAAGAGAGAGAAAACCTCACCTGAGCAGGGCGTCAGAAATGATTGAAACACGCATAAACGTGGTGGCACGACGTGAACGGGCGGAGCTCGGCCGGCGGAGGGTTGCTGTGCCGATGGAGGAGATGTCGCCGGTGGTTGTGGGTCATAGCGGTGAGCTCGGGGTCATCGATCTTGGCAGCGGGATGGCCGAAGAGTGGTTGTTTGGTGGCTGATGGTGGCTGTGAGGGCGGGGCTCGGTGGCGACGGTAGTTTTGATGGAGGCGGTGATGGCGATGGTGGTTGATGGTGGCAGCGGGGTGGGTCGAGGGATTTTTAGGGGCGGAGCAGGGAGGAGAAGAGGTGTAACCATCGCGGCTACTGTAACAATCGGCGGTTGCGGATGAAACGGCCGGGGGTTAATTAATCTAACATTATTGTAGCAAAAGGGTAGCGGGTCGGGTTTGGATGCGGGTACGGGTTTGGTTCAGACCCAACCCGACCCGCTAGGATTTGGGTTGGGTTGATTTATTTTGGTCCAATTCAGTTTGGTTTAGAATTAAACCGGTTTTATTTGGTTTAAATTGGTTTATTTAAAAAACTTAGTTTTTAGGTCTTTAAAAATAGTTCTGGGGTCCAATAAAATCCAGAAAAATTGCTGTAAGTCTAATTAATTATTTTACATCCAAAAATATTATTTTCATAATATTCTAATAATTAGTTTAATACTTAAAAATATTTAATTCAGAAGAACATTTATTTTAAATATTTAAAAATCACAGAAAAATCCCAAAATTTATTTTTAATATTCGAAAAATCTGGGTGTTTACACCAATACTGCACCTACTAAACTTATTTAATAAACTATGGTGTTAAATTTTATCGTAGGCCTTCGCGTCAACTTTTCAAAACTTTAAACGGATCGTGTTTTCGTGTTCTAAATCTCACGAAATCGCGAAAACACCAAAATATATTTGTCTTTCGGACATCTGATACTCAAATAGTTTTACAAAAAGTTACAGATCAAATTTGGATGATTATTTTATATTTTTGGAAATCTAACGTCGACGTAATTCTTTTAAAAAATTAGATATTAAACAAAATTCTGAGCAAGGGTTTCAGTCTCATTTTTAACAGCCCTAGTAACTTAGAAATGCCATAACCAATACTTATGATCTTCTCTAATCTATATTTATGTCTCAAATGGTAGAATTTCTATTTTTTTGACCTACATATTTCGAGAACTATTTAAAGATCAAGAATAAGAAGAAGGGTTAAAAGTTACCTTTTGGAGATCAAGACCTCAATAGAGATTCAACACAAGTAGGTCAAAACTTCTCCACCCACTAATTATCCTCCTCTAGCACTTCTCCAAAGTTTAGAATTAATTTGGAAGAGAAAGAAGTGGAGTAGAAGAAGATTAGGGTTTGGAAGAAGAGTTGAAAGAGAAACTAGGGTTTTGGTTCTTATAAAATTATATATATATATATATATATATATATATATATATATATATATATATATATATATATATATATATATATATCATAGCCGTTCCCAGATTTGGTATTCTTGAATTTGTGATATTTAAAATTTTTCCTGTAGATGTATTCATGATGTATTTTCATGTTGGTTCCTGTTAAATGTGTTGTATTTATTTAATTTTATTCATTTTTATTGTGGGAGACTGCCCGAGACCAGTATTGAACACCTTGGCAATTTCCATGGACTCATGCTAGGACCCGTATATAGGATGGATACCAGACCCGGTTCACTCTTGAACCACTATGCCTATTTTGGATGGTTGAGATTTGGTTGGAGAGTGTCATGACTTAATCTTAGGACTAACCTCCTTTCTCTACTTGGTATATATATATATATATATATATATATATATATATATATATATATATATATATATATATATATATGTATGTATATCTTCTCTCATTCTGTCATGACCCTCACCCGATGTAAGGATGCAAGTCGAAAATATCGCCCAGCCTACGCCGCAAAATCGGTGGTAGAACGTTGTCTGGGTAATCTATCTAGTAATATAATGAACCACCAACAATAACAATATACTCAATCACAGAACTAAGATGGAAATGAGCACGAATCAGATAAAAGAATAAAAAATAGTCACATACAACTCATGAGTCTAAAATAATACATCAATGAGTCTGAAAGAATGCTAACAAATAAGCTGGAGACAAATCCAGTACAAGAAATACTAAGAAGGTACTAATCCCGGGTCATCTGTCTCAGTTGGGATAAGTCTCTCCTGAGCCAGGATCTCTGAATCTAAGTCCACAACATCTTAGGGTCCATAATGTATAGGCTACCACTCCTCAGTGTCATTTGAAAAAATATATCCAGTCAGGAAAGGAGCAGAGTACATCACTAACAGTAGTTCTAATCAATGATAAAAACTATGTAACAGTAAATAGATATGAATATACAAGATGTACAATAGATACGAAAGATATACAATTAGAAAATACTAGAATGAACACAATAATGAATAATATGTCAATGAATAAGAATACTAATGACTAAGTGTGTGAGTACTAGCTTTAACATGTGATCGGCTTGGGAATATGACACAATATATATGGCTTGGCTAATCATACATGTGGTGTATGATTAACACTATTCAGTAACAGTACTTGATACAATAGAATTATGATCACATATCTACACTAAAGTACTCCCCACCCTCGACTGGTATAATAGATCCAACCACGGTATGCTATGGCACGAGATTCCCTAAGAAGTTAATGACTCATTCCGAGAATTAGTGTCTGTACATGTACAAGATAACCAATAAAATAATACTTGCACCATATACACCATATACCAAGAAATAATATCTCATGACGAGATCCGAATATTCTAATTCGTGTAACCATAGTGTTAAAAGAACATGGATATCTACACTAGATACAATGAATATAGAGGATATCATAAATAAGAAACTATCAAAGAATATACTCGCATGAAGTACAAAGAATAGTCTCACAGATATCTGATACGGTGCCTCGAAGACCTAGATATGGAATACAACATCAATATAAGGTTCTGAAAAGAAAAAAAGTTAAACTAGTCAACTTCTAGGTCAACAAGTCAATTCTAATCAAAAGTCAAACTGTGGCCAACTATGGTCAACTACCTATTTCTAGGATACACAAGTCTAACACAAGGATATTTGGTTCAAATACTAAAGTCTAGGTCACAAAAACCATATCTTAAATACTAGGATACCGTATCTCCGGATACGTAAATACATAGGTAAAACATTACATATATATGTCAAATAATATTAATATATATATAAAATCCTAATTATAACATTAAATAGATACCTTGGTTTTGAACCAAATTGGTATCACAACATTAACCTATAATCTTATTACCCAAACCCAAAACCTTGGTTATCCCCAATTACCTTGGTACTTACCTTGGTATCTGTCACTACCACATTTTCTAGGAAAGGGTATTTTAGTAATTTCCTATTTAATTAATTATTGTGCTTGATAAATAATTATTTGTTGTATTATTTAATTGTTATTAGATGTTAGTTATTTAATTTGGACTTGTGTTAGTGGACCTAACTAGTTTAATTTGGACCTATGGACCAACATGAATTAATTAGTTAGACTTAGCCCATTTAGAAAGCCCATTATTAAGGAGATGGATTAAATTAATTAAATCATTGAACTAGAAGCTTCCTTCCTTAATTATTTTTTTATGAGAGGCCCCAAGGGGTATAATGGATATTACATGATAACTTGAGGGAGGGGAACTAGGGGCCGGCCTATTTAATTAGAGGAAGAAATTTCTCTCTCCTCTTTTAATTCCAAATCTAGATCTAGAATTTCTCACTACCAAAATTCCTTTATTTTTACTTCATTTTCCTACCAAAATTCATTCCAATTCTTTTCCAAATTACCATTAGAGACTTGAGAAGCAAAGATCTTGAAGGAGGAAGCAAGAATCTACAAAGAGGAGCAAGGATCTACAAGTTGGAGGCAATTTTATCTCAATTAGAGGTTTCATTGGGAATCCATCTCCCAATAGGTACAATTTAGTTTTTTTCTTAAAATAGCTTCTAAATATGAGATTTAATCATGGAAAATGAACCCATATGCATAGGCTACCCATAGGATTTGGTTTTGTGTTCATAGGAGGCCTATTAAGAAAGTTATGGTGCTTTTTGTGTCAATTTTAGGGGAATTCCGATATTGACATTTGTTGTGTGTGTCAATTGATCCTATAGATCAATTTGGCATGTGTTTATATGTTTGGGGCTAGTGTCGTGTACATAATTGGGTACGTGTAGGTTGTATCCCAATAATTTGGTGATATGTGTTGTTTTGGAGGTTTTTCCTCCGACACGGGACTTTGTACATGTCATATTTTGACACGGACACATAAATCTATATTTGACACTTTATATTGTTCATAAATGTCAAGCGCCAGTCCCAAAATACGTAGGACTAGGAATACGTAACATGCCAGCTACACATTCAACTAGACTCTAGTCCGATTCGAATACGTATAAGCTGTACTAGAAGGGTTACTATCTATAAATATCTATGCCTCAATCCACAATGAACGGAATATACAAGAATGAGCTACATGTGCTAAAGTCGGCCGCCAGTAACCCATAAGCTCGAATAGACTCGAAGAAGGAATATGAGTCTATAAAACTAGGCTATATCTACAGATGAATAAACAATATGAATAATAACCTATACTCTGGAAGAAATGATATAAGTACCTGACACCAATTCCTGCATGACAAAGCAACACACATCAGCAACTCCAATCAGGCTCCACAATGGTCTATACTGCAAAACTAGCAAGGGACTAGGTCCTTAGAGGGACGTAACAAGGTACAAGAAACAGCATGCTAAGATAAATGCAGTATATGAAATGTATCAATAGGGCAAACTATGTAACCATCTAAGTGATATGCAAAATGAGAGCAACATTAGACTCAGGCTGAGACCACTACAAGCTCTGTGTCGGGGAGTCGGTAGCAGTAATACTATGTAGTTTCACTATGTAGTATATAGTGTATTTATTATAGTGTTTATTGTATCATAGATCTATGTATTATATATGTACTAAGAGAATATATATTATGTAGCCTTTTTTCTACATGCAATAATATATATGTTATAGTATATTGTATGGGTATATATGTATATATTTTTATAAAATATATATGTATGTTTAATTGGGTAATTATTTTATATGTAATTGTTATAGGATTATTTAAATATATGTATAGATATATAATTATATGTGTTTATGTTTGTGTGTGCATGTGGCTATGTCCTAATATGTACATTAATATAGAGGGGGTATTTATAGTTTATTTGGTATTTATATATATAGATATATATTTATTTATTTTGGTTTTATATATATATATATATATATATATATATATATATATATATATATATATATATATTTGGGTTTATAAATATATGATATATATATGTTATATATATTATTCTTCAGTTTATATAAATATATATATATATATATATATATATATATATATATATATATATATATATATATATATATATATTTGCCCCTGTATCAGCGGGATTTGCAGGTAGTCCTCCGGTTGCTGAAATAAACATCACCATTAGGTTAAGAAAATATTAAATAGCTAGAAACACCTGTTCTTGAGTCCAATTTGGACACAGGGGCAAAAATGACAGTTCTTGGTCAAAGCGGGGTCTACATGTGGCCCGCTTCGCACCGAAAAATGTGTCAGAGATAATATTCTTCAAATTCGTCAAACTTAGTGTCAACAAGTCCAGAACGATGATACAAATCCAACGGAACTTCCAGAACTGGATTCTGATGAGCCGATTACAAAATCGCCCGTCAAGTGGAGCCGTGGGGCCCACGATATGCAATTTTGTCAACGTTCTCAGAATTGAACCAAACTTGGGTCACATGACCAGCGTATTGCTACTAGTCCGATGGCATAAGTTTTGTTTCAATCCAACGTGTGTACACGAAGTTACAACGAGTTCCAGAACAGGGTCGATACGAGGCGTTGTCGAAGGATACGCGTTGATTCCGGCGTGCATGCACATCCAAATCAACTTCCGCGAAATCTCATACGTCCGTATTAACGGCGTGCACATTTCGGTGAAGTTCGCACACGACCAAGTCGTCCCGTTTGGCGGGGCGCACTCAGTTTCGGGGGAAATGGGGCGAATATTTTCCTGATTTTGGATCGCAGTTCGCGATCACCATAAGACGCGACACACCGAGCGGGTGGCACGGGTATCGAGAGGGTCACGCAGAGTTCATGTCACAACAGACGAAACGGGAAACTGGGCAGCGAGGAGAGAGAAACGGCTACCTGAACAGGGCTCCGAAGAGGACAAAAAATATGGGATTCCGCGAGGCGGCGCGACACGGTGGCTAGGGTTAGGGTTTCTCACTGTGCTGCGGCTGGGGGCGCCGGGGCTTCGCCGGAGGAGAGGACGAGGTCGGACGGAGGCGACCGGAGCTGTTGGTGGCAGGGTTAGGGTTCGAGGTGGTGGAGGCGGTGAGTGGAGTGGTCGGAGGAGAGATGGCGGTGGCCGGGGGATGGCAGTGCTAGTGAGGGCGGGGCACGGCGAGGAAGGTGGCGGCTGGAGGAGACGGCAGAGGGGAGATGCGGTGGCTAGCTGCGGGGGTGGAAAGGGTCGGGGAGGCCGGAGATCGGAGGCGGTGTTGGCAGAGCTGGGAGGGACGGTGGCTGCGGGTTTACAGTGGTGGTGGAGCGAAGAGGAGGCCGGGGTTTATAAAGGGGAAGAGGGAGGTAGACGGTCGGCGGTTGGCGGTTGGCAGAGAGGGGATCGGAACTGGAAGGTCGTCGGCCGTTACTGGCGGAGAAGGCGGCGGGGCGGCCGACGGCGGTGAACGGCAGGGAGACGAGGGGTTCGGGGGCTTCTTATTTACTGTAGCAGCTACAGTAACGGGTCGGGTTAGCGGGTTTCGGGTTAGTTTCAGACCCGACCCGACCCGCTGGGTTGGGCCCGGTTCAGATAGACCGGGTCTGGTTCGGGTCGGTTCAATTGGAAATAAATCAGGTTTATTTGGGTTTAATAAAAACTTTGTTTTTAGGTCTTTAAAAATATTTTCGGGGTCCAATAATTACCCGAAAAATTATTCTATGTCTAATATTTCATTTTACACCTAAAAATAGTATTTTCATAATATTTTAATATGGATTAACATCATTTAAAAAATTTTAATTTCAAAATACCTTAGTTTTAATTAATTAAAAATTCAGAAATTCCAGAAAATTATGAAATTTGATTTTTTTAAAATGTTGAAAAATCAGGGAGTTTAAAATAAATATTATATGTGACTTGTTTGTGTCCTTCGGGGTACAATTGGATGTGTGGTGGACTCGTGCCATATGCGTATCCTAGATCTAGTGGGATACGGTGTGATACTCTCCACATGTTGTGTATTTATGTGTAGATCTAATTATTGTGCTTTTAATTCTTGAGTTATAATTGTGCATATATATATAGATATTATATATGTATTATAGTATATTTATTATAGTATCTATTGTATCATAGATCTATGTATTATATATGTACTAAGAGAATATATATATTATGTAGCCTTTCTTCTACATGCATTAATATATATGTTATAGAATATAGTATAGGTATATATGTATATGTTTTTATAAAATATATATGTATGTTTAATTGGATAATTAAATTATATGTAATTGTCATAAGATTATTTAAAAATATGTATAGATGTATATATATATATATATATATATATATATATATATATATATATATATATATATATATGTTTGTGTGTGCATGTGGCTATGTCCTAATATGTACATTATTACAGAGGTGGCATTTATAGTTTATTTGGTATTTATATATATAGATATATATATTTATTTGGGTTATATATATATATATATATATATATATATATATATATATATATATATATATATATATATATATGGGTTTATATATATATGATATATGTATATATGTTATATATATTATTCTTCAGTTTTTTGCGACAGGTGTTTAATGACAGTTGCTGTCATTAATAACAGCAGGAAATCAACAGCAGCAACCGCTATTGCAGTGGCGGGCATTAATGACAGCAACCGCTGTCATTAATAAGCAACAGCAGCAGCAGCGGGAATGCAGCAGCAGCGACAGTTATTTTGGTAACGGTTGTAAACCGTTACCAAAGCAGCAGCAACTGTGCAAGGAACTCAACAGCAGCAGTGCCAGCGATTTCAATGACAGGCAGAACTGTTACTGAAAGCCAGTGTATCAGTATTTCAGCACAGTTTTCAGCGACGGTTGGCAGATTATATATATATATATATATATATGCTTATATATATATATATATATATATATATATATATATATATTAATATTGAGATGATATATTATTATTACTAAATTCCTTATATGTATAATATTAGTATATATATATATTATACAGGGTAATTAATATAACAAGGTATTGGGAATTACCTTGAGGAAACCAAGGTAAATGGGGATACCCAAAGTATTGAGTTTTGTTATCAAATTATGATTATTGTTGAGATACCAAGTTAGTTCAAAACAATGGTACCTATTTTAATGTTGAAATTGTGATTCTATATTATTATAAATATTTGTTGATTTATTTTGAGGTGTTTTACCTTGGGAATTATGTATCCGGAGATACGGTATCCTAACTTTTAAGATAAGGTTTCTATCGCTTAGACTTTAGTATCTTGACCCAAGATTTTTGTGTTAGATTTGTGCAACATAGAAATAGATAGTTGACCTTGGCTTGACCATAGTTGACCATAGTTGACTTGGAGTTGACCATAGTTGACTTTTGACTTAGAATTGACTTATTGACCTAGAAGTTGACTAGTTTAACTTATTCTCTTTTCGGAACCTTGTATTGATGTTGTATTCCATATCTAGGTCTTCGAGGCACCGTGTCAGACATCTGTGAGACTATTCTTTGGACTTCAGGCAAGTACATTCTCTGATAGTTTCTCATTTATGATATCCTCTATGTTCATTGTATCTAGTGTAGATATCCATGTTTCTCTTGACACTATGGTTATACGGATTGGTATATCCGGATCTCGTCATGAGATATTATTCCTTGGTATATGGTGTATATGGTACAAGTATTGTTTCATTGGTTATCTTGTACATGTACAGACACTGATTCTCGGGAAGACTAGCTATCTTCTTGGGGAATCTCGTGCCATAGCATACCGTGGTTTGATCTATTATACCAGTCGAGGGTGGGGAGTATTAGTATAGATAAGTGATCAATATTCCTACTATATCAAGTACTGATTAATGAATAGTGTTGATCATACACCACACATATGATTGGCCAGGCCGTATTGCATCTTGCCCAAGCCGATCACATGTTAAGCTAGTACTCACACACTTAGTCATTATTATTCTTGTTCATTGGCATATTGTTCATTATTATATTATTCTAGTATTTCCTTATTGTATATATATCTCTTGTACCTATTGTGCATCCTGGTCATCCACAACTATTTACTGTTATATAGTTTTTATCATTAATTAGAACTGTTGTTAGAGATGTACTCTGCTCCTTTTTTGACTAGATATATTTTTCCAGATGATACTGAGGAGTGGTACCCTACCTATTATGGACCTCAAGATATTGTGGGTTTAAATTCTGAGACCCTGGCTCAGGAGGGACTTATCCCAACTGAGACAGTTGACCCAGGAGTTGTAGCTTCGTAGTATTCTTTTGTACTGGATTTATCTCCAGCTTATTCTGTATTTCTTCAGACTCATTGATGTATTATTTTAGACTCATGAGTTATATTGTGACTATTCTATTCTTTATCTGATTCATACTTTCTATCTTAGTTTGGTGATTGAGTATATTATCATTATTGATGGTTCATTATATTGTTAGATAGATTATCCAAACAGCGTTCTACTGCCGATTCTACGCCGTAGGCTGGGCGTTGTTTCTGACTTGTACCCTTACACCGGGTGCAGGTCATAATATATTTTTGGTGGTGGCCCATGCAGGTCAAGCTTCACAAAGTATGTGATGTCGTGGTAGTGCGACAATTTAGTTGTACTACTGCGAGACTGCAATAGGATATAGGATATCGGCTGAGATACTCAATCATATCTAGGAAAATTCTTTTGATTCAACTATTCTCCTTTGATATTGATACTTGATCTCTTAATTTGTCCTTCCTTTGAATGTCTTACATCTTGTGCCATATTGATACTTTCTTTCGCTTTGTCTCAAGATGCCGCCTAAGACTAGATCGCAGCAGAGGAGAGCAACTTCTGAGAGGTCTACGACATCCCGATGGCCTGCACCAGTCACTTCTCAGGTGATTAGAGTGTCAGCTACTTTTGGAGGTCCACCACCTACTCAGAGGACTATGCCAGTTGTATCTGAGGAGCTTCCACCTCCACCTCCTGTGCCAGCAGAGGCATCATAGATATTTATACTATTTCGTGAGATGCTCGAGGCACATAGGGCTCAGTCAGAGGCACATCAGAGGCAGACCGACATTTTATGGCAGGGCATCGAGAGTGCTCATCAGCTTGCTTGTGCTGTAGTTGAGAGAGGAGTTCCTGTCCAGCAGCAGAATGTTTCTCAGGTTGCTCAGCTTCGGCCAGGCAATATTTAGGACTTCAAGAAACTGGAGCCTAGGGTTTTCAAGGGGAGGGATGGCATCGTCTATGCTGATGATTGGCTCGAGGACATTGAGCATCTTATGAGGGTGTCCCATCTTTCTGAGGTCTAAAGGTTGAGGCGGTAGGACTTTAACTGTTCGACATCGCTCGTACTTGGTTCAGGAATGAGCCGGTTCTGGTTGACGCCGGACAATCTTGGGAGGTATTCAAGGACCTTTTTAAGAAGAAATTTTTTGCCCGGGCAGACATGCTAGACTTGGAGAGAGAGTTTGAGAGTCTCATTCAAGGGAGCATGTCTGTGGAGGAGTACGCTGTGGAGTTTGGCAGGTTGAGCCAATTTGCAGAGTATCTGGTGAGGGGGCCGGAGGTTCGAGCTATTCGTTTCTATGAGGGTCTAAACTGAAAAGTAAAGATTCTCATTCCGTCTTTTTATGAGACATACTCGGAGATACTTGCGGTGGCACGCAAGGTTGAGCGGGAGTTGGGTTTGAAGCCCAAGAGAGACCGTGATTCTTTTCTGGGGGCCAACGATAGTGCAGTATCTGCCAAACGTCCTCATTTTCAATCCAGATATTTCCAGCAGCCACAACAGAATCAGACTCCAGCTAGAGCACCTTTTCACCAGGCACCTCAGCAGCAGAGACAGTTACAGTAAGCTCCATGCAACTACTACAAGAAGCCCGACCACATCTGAAAAGTTTACAGGAGGAGATTGGGAGTTTGTTTGTATTATGGTACTAAAGGGCATCAATCGAGGCAGTGTCCTCGTCGTGTAGTTCAGGGAGCAGCTTCAGCTCCGAGGGCACAGACGAGACCACCTGTAGCACAGCCGAGGGGACCGCTTCTGATACAGCAGCAACATTTTGTCCAGCATCAGCAGCAGGGAGGTGCTCGGCAGGGACGAGCGTTTGCTATGACCGTCGAGGAGGATGAACCCACCGGAGATGTCATTGCAGGTTATATTCTTCTTGATTTTATTCCATCTTTAGCTTTGTTTGATAGTGGTGCTTCCCATAGTTTTATATCTGTTTCTTTTGCTCTGAAGCATGGTTTGGTAGCTGAGTCTTTGCTTAGGACTTGCAAGATCATGACCGGGGGAGGCATTATCCTGGTTAATAATATTTGCAAGGATCGGAGAGTTACTCTAGGAGGCCGGGAGTTAAGTGTGTGTCTACTTGTAATGCCACTTTCGAGCTACGGCATTGTAGTCAAGATGGATTGGTTGAGTAGGCACCGTGCTAGCATAGATTATAGAGGAGGTAGAGTTTTATTTGGTCCACCAGGAGAGCCAGAGTTCGAGTTTGCTAGAGGAGCTGCGGAGCAGGGAAAAGGCATTATTTGTGGAGCTATGGTGGAAGACAAGGAGTTGCCGCATTCGTTGATAGCAAAGTTCTTGGATGTGTTTCCTGAGGAATTATCAGGATTGCCACCAGATCGAGATGTTGAATTTTTTATAGACTTGGTGCCAAGTGCAGAACCAATTTCGCAGCATGTCTATAAAGTAAACAACAGCGAGCTGGTTGAGTTGAAGAAGCAGGTGGATGAATTGCAGGATAAGGGGTTTATCAAATCGAGTTGTTCACCATGGGGAGCCCCAGTATTATTTGTACCGAAGAAGGATGGATCGGTGTGCATGTGCGTTGATTACAGGGCTTTGAATAATCTTACTATCAAGAATAAGTATCCTTTGCCATGGATTAATGATCTTTTTGATCAGTCGAGTGGTGCGAAGGTATTTTCTAAGATAGATTTGAGATCAGACTACCATCAGGTAAAGGTAAAGCCGGTGGACATACTAAAGACTGCTTTTAGAACTCGGTATGGTCAGTATGAGTTTAGGGTAATGTCGTTTGGTTTGACTAATGCACCGACGGTATTTATGAACTTGATGAACAAGGTGTTCCACCAGTACCTTGACAAGTTTGTGGTGGTGTTCATCGATGATATACTCATATACTCGAGGACACCGGAGGAGCATGAGGAGCATTTGAGGATTGTGTTGGATGTGCTGAGGAAGGAGAAGTTGTATGGGAAGTTGTCCAAGTGTGAGTTTTCTTGGACAAAGTGGAATTCTTGGGGCATGTTGTGACTGGTGATGGTATTTCAGTGGATCTGAAGAAGATTTTAGCAGTGGAATCTTGGAAGACCCCGAGTTCGGTAGCAGAGATCAGGAGTTTCTTGGGATTGGCAGGCTACTACAGGAAGTTTGTGCAAGATTTTTTGAGGATTGCCAAGCCGATGACCAGACTCACAAGAAATGATGTGGAGTTTGTTTGGACGGAGGATTGCCAGGTTGCTTTTGAGGAGTTGAAGAAGAGGTTGACGTCTGCTCCTAATTTGACATTGCCATCAGGGTCTGGAGGTTTTACTATTTATAGTGATGCATCGGGGAAAGGTTTGGGTTGTGTTCTTCAGCAGCATGGGAAAGTGATTGCCTATGCATCCAAGCAATTGCGTCCTCATGAAAAAAAACTATCCTACCCATGATTTGGAGTTGGCAGAAGTCATATTCGCTCTAAAGTTTTGGAAATATTATTTGTATGGAGAGCATGTGGAGATCTTCACAGACCACAAAAGATTAAAGTATATTTTCACGAAGAAGGAGTTGAACATGAGTCAGCGTCGGTGGTTGGAACTGATGAAGGATTTTGATATTTCTTTGCAATATCATCCTGGGAAAGCTAATGTAGTTGCCGATGCTTTGAGCAGGTATTCGGTAGCTATGTTCTTGACGCAAGATTGATATTTGTTGGAGGACTTGGTGTCACGCCCCAGTCCCAAAAATAAGTAGGACTAGGACACGTAAGCATGCCAGCCGCATGGATATGGCAACTCCAATATATGGAAACCAAATCCACACGTACGCTGTAATATGAATATCAAATCCACAAGTGGTATAACTGTAATACAAGTCACAGGGTAAAATCTAAATCTTATCCACTAAAATCATATAGAAATAAATAAACAGTATCGATGAAACTAGATCTCAATAAGAAGTATCTAGGATGATAGTTGGATGGAAACAAATCCACTACCAACTCGAATAGGAAAGGTAAATATAATATAAGTACAACACAATCAAACCCAATATAAGTATACCAGCTATCGATCATGGCTCGAAGAGAAGACATCCACTAAGCATATACAACCATCCAAATCTGCGCTCCTATAAATACTCAAGAACAGATACACCTGGCAGCGGACCAGGTCCTCAGAGGGACGTAACAAGATACAGAAAATACGAGCCAACTTGAATATAGTAAACATGCATATAATTTAAAAATAAATAAGTACGCTGTACAAGACAATCTATATGAATGCAAATGAGGACAACTTTTTGACGTATGGGCAAGGGTAGTCTACTCGATCTAAGCCTCACAACTCACACACCCGTCCAGAACATCAAAAATCGACATACCTCTGGGGTAGCGACCAGCGCGACTCTACAGAAATCGACATACCACTGGGGTAGCGACCAGCGCGACACACGCCCGTAGTGCGAACTATATACTACGGTTTACCAGAGTGGTTAAAAGCCCATACGCCTAATGATTGTCCTCCCATGATACTAGGTGCCATGTGTGTGTCAACATATCTAATACATAGTAATGACTGGAGAAAAACTACACATGCAAGAACTATACAGAAATGAAATAAATAAAAAGAAATATAAATAGCATGCAAAGTACTGTAAACAATTTGGCAAGGTATCTTGCCTGGGGTCCTGCTGCTGGTATGAATCAGAGTCCAAGTCACAGTCCAAATAGCCTATGTATTACAAATTTATCACGTCAAAAGATAATTTATTTTAATTTATTTAATTATGGAATAATTACTCTAAAATCCTATTTTAATCTTATTATTCTGATTTTTATGTTAATTCCTAAATTTTGTCCAAAGAAACTAAATTTTATTAACTCGAGACTCATGGCACGCAAATCGAGGCGATCTGTTGACCGAAAAGTCAACCGACAGAAACTCAATTTTCATGCATGATTTCCTGTAGATTTCAGCGTCAAAAATATGCTAGAATTTATGGCTCGTCCGAATTCAAATTCGTTTGGAAATTATGGCACATACAAATTTTGTATTGTGCACCGATGGTTAAATTCTAACCTAGAAGTTCTACAGAATTAACAGTATATAAATACTTCGAACTAAATTCTGAGAAAAATATATGTCGATGATCTCGACATTAGCTTTCCGAAACTTTAAACGGTTCATGATTCTGATTCCGGGTTCTCTCGAAATTGCAAAAACATCAAAATACGTCTATTTTTGGACATGCTGTGCTCTAAGAATTTTCCAGAATTTAATACTAATAATTTAGAAAAACAATTTATATAATCAGAAAGCTAACCTCATTATCGTTCTAACAAAAAAAAACTAGGCCTCATTTGGAGTCCAGAGCTATGCGCAATGGCTTCTGGAAGATGAAGGAACCGTAGATGACAATTCTCCAAAAATCGGCTGAAGAAAAACCCTAGAAATTAATATCTAAACTATTATATATATATATATATATAGGAGAGAGAAAGTGCAGCCGCGGCTCACAGCGCGCCACATGGCAGCCATCCGTGCAGCCACGCCCAAATCGAACGGTCGCAGTTCGATGCGGCTCGGCTCAGCTGAGTCCGAGTCGAACTCGGTCTCGGCTCGGCTTGAGGTCGGCTCGGCTCGGCTCGCACCCACTCAGCGGTCACTGACAGGCGGGCCCAGCACTGTTCACTGCTGGAGGCTGACAGGTGGGCCCCCTATTTGCTGACTGGGCAGAATTAATTACTTTTTGGGTTTTCTTTTTCAGAAATTAGTTTTTAATTCAGTTTTTCATAATTAACTCGAAATAAATGCTAAAAATAATCAAAAAATTCCCAAAAAATTCTAGAAAATATATTTTATTATTTAGAACCTAAAATAAAATTTTGGGATATTTTTAATTAAGTTTGAACATAAAGTAAATTCTTTAAAGTCCTCAAAAATTAGTGTTACTAGTTTTTAATTAACTAAAAATTATGGAAAAATCCCAATAATCGAAAATAGCCTAAAAATAATTCTAAATAAATATTTATATAAGTAAATATACAAAAAAAATTATTTTCTAATTAACTAAGATAATACTCTAAATAAATTCAACATCTATAATAAATATAATAATATAAAATATACACAAATACCTATTTTGGGTGAGGGAGTTTACAATCTACCCAACTTAAAACAATTTCGTCCTCGAAATTAAAATAAGGCATAATTTATTAAATCCTTCACATTCGTACATAAGGTACGTCAATCGCAATCTCTTCCAAAAATTTAAATAACAAAATCTATTCAAATCTATCGCGATCACTTCAAAATAAAGATAACCATTGTTTAAATCAAAATTTAACTTGTCGTAATCTCTTCTCGATTTTTAAATAATCAACATCCAAATCTAACTCAAGTCTATATGACATCCCACATCAAAATTTATATCATAATTTCCAACTATCATAATCTCCTCTAGACTTTGAACAATAAACAATTCTAATCAAATCTTATTCCTATTCTTAACTTAAGAATTTTGTACTATTCAAATATTTAAACTCAATTTACATCCTCAATATTTCAAATAGGTGACCCAACAATCAAAATTGAACTTTTAATTCAAATCATCAAATTATAAAATTTAAATCTAATTAACCAATTGTTCAAGTCTAAAATTCTATATTTATCCTCAAAATTTAAATCGATGATTCATCCTTCAATATTCAAAATTTAAATCATGTGCTCAAAGTATAAATATTTGGTCCGCAATATCAAGATTTTAAAATTTGTTAAATTTTCATTATCTTAATCCTTCTTTTAAAATTTCTCAAAATTAAATGACTTGAATCTCCCAATCTAATCTTACTTGATCACAATCTAAAAGAAATTTCTCTCAAGTTGACAATGCACTGCTACCCAACTTAGAATTTATCCATCTATCACAGAAGGCTATATACTTTAAAAAAATATTCCTTAATTTATTTACTCATGTCATTCAATCCTCAAAATTTCAACGTCGATTATATCATATATGATATGTCCTTAATTACAAAAGAATAATCCTCAAGTATGTGATCGGCCTACGGGGTATATCTAGTACTCTCTGTGTATTAAACTTATACCAAGCACGAGGTTTCGTCTTTCCGAAATAAGGGAAGACGGAGATTAATAATAAAGAGTTCAAGGGCGAGGTAATAGAATAGAAGTATCGGGATCAAGGCGTTTAAAGAATTTAAATAGGAATTGTCAAAGCAGTTGTGGATTGAAGTCCTATTTTGGTAATGCCTATCCACATGCTCGCATCGATACAGTTATGTAACGGATATAATATGCTTAGACATATCTAGAGGGCAAGTACAGGTGTCTACTAGTCAACTATATATCTCAATCCACGTAAAGTATTATTACGAAGGGCGAATCAAGCGCACTATGGTTGATCAGACCGTAATACACTGATTCTGAATTGTATTATTGTGGGCCTCCCCAATAATACATATGTCATGAACAAGCTCGATAAAGAATAAGCTTGCAAAAACTATGCTATAATAGCAGCATAAGTCAAGGTAGTACAGCAAATATAAGTACGCTAGATGATGATGAAAGGAGGTACAATTTAATTCAAGTTCACAAAAACAAAAATAACTAAACAACAATAATAAAAGACTCTACAATCCCTACAGTTATCATACAACCTCCTTGTCTAAGTCGCTAGTCGACCAAATAGGGGCAAGGACCTCTAAATTCTATCATCTGAATAAATATTGTCGTCTTTTGCTAGAATGCAATTAATGTTGTTCAATCACACTCCATTAATAGGTCAAAAGACTATGTGATACTAGGTGTCAAATATTATGGTAAAACTTCTAACTAACTCTAGTAGTGTCTATACTACTCTCAAGTCTTCTTAATACATCAAGGGATAATGGTATACCAATCTAAAGATAAGGAATTCTAGGGTTCACTAGATATTCTAAACTTAGTGGTGTGTCTATATTCTCGTTGTATTCTTAATAGGTGTGCTACTCTAATTATCATCTAACAACAGGAACTTCTATATTATAGGAGAAGGCTATACTTAAAGAACTATTAGGGAAGTACATGAATCGAGCAGGATGCGGCTATTCAAATAGAACAGATTGGAAGAAAGGATGAGTCATAGTCAAATATGGATGAGATCCTATACTCTATTCCTAGGTGCAGGCTTGCTTGGTACAGTAACGTAACCAAGACAATATACTCTCGACCTGCATGGGCCACCACAAAAATATGTCACGCCCCAGTCCCAAAAATACGTAGGACTAGGACACGTAAGCATGCCAGCCGCATGTGTAATACCCCGTTCCGCTCAAGC
Source organism: Iris macrosiphon (assembly GCA_036927795.1). Classification (NCBI taxonomy): domain Eukaryota; kingdom Viridiplantae; phylum Streptophyta; class Magnoliopsida; order Asparagales; family Iridaceae; genus Iris; species Iris macrosiphon. The sequence continues at coordinate 61,200,718 of JAYESA010000017.1, read as the reverse complement.
GGACGGCCGACTCAATCGGCAATAGTGCAACTGTCCCGACCCGCTTTGCCTCAATCAAGAAGCAAAGGATATCCAGACTTGTCCCTACAAGGATCCGGCTTAGGCTTTCAGAGGCTCGCTCAGACGTATCGCTCTACCGAGGCGAATCATCGCTAAGGTGGGTGGCTACGGTGAACTTGTCTTTGCTTAGCCAGCACACATAAAATCTGGAATATTTATGCTAGTCGCTAGGTGATTCACCCCCTGCATGCTAATAAATCCAACGCACCTAGCTAAGGGAATAATCCCAACTTGTATTGCTTGCTAGAATATAGAAAAGGAAATACTGCTATATTCAGACCCTCGCATGCTAAGTCCCTTAACGGTTTCAACTCTCGGCTTACCTTCGGGTCCGAGCAACGTGCCTGCTTACATTCCTTAGAAACGTATGCTTGTCTGCTTTAGAACGTCTACCGTTATTGTGTTGTGCATGCATTCTTGTTTAGCCAGAAGACTATCAAATAGTCCTTCTGTGCATTTGAACCTGCAAGTATCCGGGACCGTTAGGTCACCCAAGGCAAATCCCCGAACCAGGGGAATGCATTAAGCAAGAATGGATATTTGAATGTGAATCACGCTTGAACGATAATCATGCCATGTTTGGATCTGAACGAGGATTATGTTTTTACTGTTCGAATCCCAGCTCGTGGAGCAATGTGCTCGTTCAGAATAAGTTTGTGTGTTCCATGATTATCATGTCAAAGCTTTGGATTTGGATAGACCCTGACCTGCATGTCGCGGACAACCTGTGCACAAGGATTTTTGGCTTCCGCGGACGGTCACCGGGGCACTGGGACCGATCCGATCCGGGCGGAAGAGTTTGTATGGTCGTTAGTCACGGACGGAGTGTTATGTAGCGGGGCTCGCCACCTGCGTTGCTATCGCTCTTAGTCCCGAGACCATAACCCGTCCATAATGGCTATGCCAGCGACTTTCGTCATATAGATAAGTCATCCTCGCTTAGCGGCTATCCGCGTGCGAGTTATTGCATAGCATCAATGAACTGAACACCTGAACGATCTGAACATAACGACCCTCATGTTTGCATATGCTATGCTTCCTGAATGTTTATACTTACCGTACTTAAATTAATCATGTTTGCCTTGGACAGGGAAGGATAAATGGTAAGTTGTTAAGTCTCGCCGTGTTCCCTCAAACATCGCACTGCCCGACACGTTAGGCTATTCAACGTTTGCATGAAACTGATCCTAAGGCAACTAGAAAGACAACTTAATAGTTGTGCACGGAACCTGTATTACGTGTTTGGATTTGTCGAGCGGGCGAGTAGCTTCCCCACCAGTGCATTCGATGTACTGATAATCCACCAGTTTGATATACAGGGTGCGGGAGAACCTCGTGCGGTGCGGACGCCTCCTTCGTACGTGCTAAGGCCAGGAGTTCCCTCTGAAGCCTTGCAACGGTGCGTCCGGGACTGAAGCGCTTATACAAGACATAAGTTGTGAACATCGCCTGACCATCGCCTGTACATTCATTCCACAGTTGTAGCCGCTTGGCACGCTTTTACTGTTTCAGAGAGAGAGGCTTGAGCGACATGTAATCTCGGCTATACGCCGTCTGTAATACATGTTTCATATCAATAAAGAGATTACTTCACTTGTTTCGATGCTTCCGCTATATTGTCGACTCAGTGAACCTGTTACCGATCGCTATGCGTTCCTAAACTCCGCTGCACTCGGACAATCTGTGCGACTCTGTGGCTTAGAACTCTTGCCGCCAGCCAATGAACCATGGCCTTGCACGGGCGTGGATCACGCTCTTGCGGCATCACGCCCGGATGGGTTAAGCGATCGTTCCGCGGGAGCGCTGGCGAGGGTGATTCCCGCCTAGCGGGAACGGCCGATTGCCTGCGGGAGATCGGGGCGTGACATGTTGGTATCAGAGCCTGGCTTCTACGCCTTTGGACTTTAATTCGATATCTCTGTTTCGAAAGCTCGTTTATGGGTTATGTGCACGCTCTCTCTCAATGCCTCGATAGGATATTCCAACAATAAGTCTAAATACTTTCAAAATACGTTTTGAATGATATGCTTGCTTGTCTGGTTGTATGCTGCGAGTGGCCTTTGAGCCAACCTGTGCGAACCCTTGAGAGTATCGCTAGTAGCTTGTCCGATTTTCACTAACCCTAAGTTTGGTTGAATGCATCTATTAGAGGGACGCCTTGAACTAGTGCACCATCCAAGACTTAAGAAAAGGTGAAACTCGAGTGCTGAGACTTTGCTATCACTAAGCTGGTTGACGTGTTCACGCTAGAGGGGCCCTTCGAAAGTGCGCACGATCCAGTCTAAGCGATATGCTAATTTCGATGCTTGTGCAAGTGAAGATCCAAATGAACAAGTGCAACGACTTGTCTAAGATTGCCTCAACCCTAGATTACTGCTTGTCCTTAGTAAGTCTCGAGGACGAGACTTTTTCTAAGTTGGGTAGGATGTAATACCCCGTTCCGCTCAAGCGGACGGCCGACTCAATCGGCAATAGTGCAACTGTCTCGACCCGCTTTGCCTCAATCAAGAAGCAAAGGATATCCAGACTTGTCCCTACAAGGATCTGGCTTAGGCTTTCAGAGGCTCGCTCAGACGTATCGCTCTACCGAGGCGAATCATCGCTAAGGTGGGTGGCTACGGTGAACTTGTCTTTGCTTAGCCAGCACACATAAAATCTGGAATGTTTATGCTAGTCGCTAGGTGATTCACCCCCTGCATGCTAATAAATCCAACGCACCTAGCTAAGGGAATAATCCCAACTTGTATTGCTTGCTAGAACATGGAAAAGGAAATACTGCTATATTCAGACCCTCGCATGCTAAGTCCCTTAACGGTTTCAACTCTCGGCTTACCTTCGGGTCCGAGCAACGTGCCTGCTTACATTTCTTAGAAACGTATGCTTGTCTGCTTTAGAACGTCTAGCGTTATTGTGTTGTGCATGCATTCTTGTTTAGCCAGAAGACTATCAAATAGTCCTTCTGTGCATTTGAACCTGCAAGTATCCGGGACCGTTAGGTCACCCAAGGCAAATCCCCGAACCAGGGGAATGCATTAAGCAAGAATGGATATTTGAATGTGAATCACGCTTGAACGATAATTATGCCATGTTTGGATCTGAACGAGGATTGTGTTTGTACTGTTCGAATCCCAGCTCATGGAGCAATGTGCTCGTTCAGAATAAGTTTGTGTGTTCCATGATTATCATGTCAAAGCTTTGGATTTGGATAGACCCTGACCAGCATGTCGCGGACAACCTGTGCACAAGGATTTTTGGCTTCCGCGGACGGTCACCGGGGCACTGGGACCGATCCGATCCAGGCGGAAGAGTTTGTATGGTCGTTAGTCACGGACGGAGTGTTATGTAGTGGGGCTCGCCACCTGCGTTGCTATCGCTCTTAGTCCCGAGACCATAACCCGTCCATAATGGCTATGCCAGCGACTTTCGTCATATAGATAAGTCATCCTCGCTTAGCGGCTATCCGCGTGCGAGTCATTACATAGCATCAATGAACTGAACACCTGAACGATCTGAACATAACGACCCTCATGTTTGCATATGCTATGCTTCCTGAATGTTTATACTTACCGTGCTTAAATTAATCATGTTTGCCTTGGACAGGGAAGGATAAATGGTAAGTTGGTAAGTCTCATCGTGTTCCCTCAAATATCGCACGGTGCACTGCCCGATACGTTAGGCTATTCAACGTTTGCATGAAACTGATCCTAAGGCAACTAGAAAGACAACTTAATAGTTGTGCACGGAACATGTATTACGTGTTTGGATTTGTCGAGCTGGCGAGTAGCTTCCCCACCAGTGCCTTCAATGTACTGATAATCCACCAGTTTGATATGCAGGGTGCGGGAGAACCTCGTGCGGTGCGGACGCCTCCTTCGTACGTGCTAAGGCCAGGAGTTTCCTCTGAAGCCTTGCAACGGTACATCCGGGACTGAAGCGCTTATACAAGACATAAGTTATGAACATCGCCTGACCATCGCTTGTACATTCATTCCACAGTTGTAGCCGCTTGGCACGCTTTTACTGTTTCAGAGAGAGAGGCTTGAGCGACATGTAATCTCGGCTATACGCCGCCTGTAATACATGTTTCATATAAATAAAGAGATTACTTCACTTGTTTCGATGCTTCCGCTATATTGTCGACTCAGTAAACCTGTTACCGATCGCTATGCGTTCCTAAACTCCGCTGCACTCGGATAATCTGTGCGACTCTGTGGCTTAGAACTCTTGCCGCCAGCCAATGAACCATGGCCTTGCACGGGCGTGGATCACGCTCGTGCGGCATCACGCCCGGATGGGTTAAGCGATCGTTCCGCGGGAGCGCTGGCGAGGGTGATTCCCGCCTAGCGGGAACGGCCGATTGCCTGTGGGAGATCGGGGCATGACAGCATAGATATGGCAACTCCAATATATGGAAACCAAATCCACACATATGCTGTAATATGAATATCAAATCCATAAGTGGTATAACTGTAATACAAGTCACAGGATAAAATCTAAATCTCATCCACCAAAATTATATAGAAATAAATAAACAGTATCGTTGAAACTAGATCTCAATAAGAAGTATCTAGGATGATAGTTGGATGGAAACAAATCCACTACCAACTCGAATAGGAAAGGTAAATACAATATACGTACAACACAATCAAACCCAATATAAGTATACCAGCTATCGATCACGGCTCGAAGAGAAGACATCCACTAAGCATATACAACCATCCAAATCTGCGCTCCTGCAAATACTCAAGAACAGATACACCTGGCAGCGGACCAGGTCCTCAGAGGGACGTAACAAGATACAGAAAATATGAGCCAACTTGAATACAGTAAACATGCATATAATTTGAAAATAAATAAGTACGCAGTACAAGACAATCTATATGAATGTAAATGAGGACAACTTTTCGACGTATGGGCAAGGGTAGTCTACTCGATCTAAGCCTCACAACTCACACACCCGTCTAGAACATCAAAAATTGACATACCTCTGGGGTAGCGACCAGCGCGACTCTACAGAAATCGACATACCTCTGGGGTAGCGACCAGCGCGACACATGCCCGTAGTGCGAACTATATACTACGGTTTACCAGAGTGGTTAAAAGCCCATACGCCTAATGATTGTCCTCCCATGATACTAGGTGCCATGTGTGTGTCAACATATCTAATACATAGTAATGACTGGAGAAAAACTACACATGCAAGAACTATACAGAAATGAAATAAATAAAAATAAATATAAATAGCATGCAAAGTACTGTAAACAATTTGGCAAGGTATCTTGCCTGGGGTCCTGCTGCTGGTATGAATCAGAGTCCAAGTCACAGTCCAAATAGCCTATGTATTACCAATTTATCACGTCAAAAGATAATTTATTTTAATTTATTTAATTATGGAATAATTACTCTAAAATCCTATTTTAATCTTATTATTCTGATTTTTATATTAATTCCTAAATTTTGTCCAAAGAAACAAAATTTTATCAACTCGAGACTCATGGCACGCAAATCGAGGCAATCTTTTGACCGAAAAGTCAACCGACACAAACTCAATTTTCATGCATGATTCCCTGTAGATTTTAGCGTCAAAACATGCTAGAATTTACGGCTCGTTCGAATTCAAATTCGTTTGGGAATTATGGCACATACAAATTTTGTATTGTGCATCGATGGTTAAATTCTAACCTAAAAGTTCTACAGAATTAACAGTATATAAATACTTCGAATTAAATTCTGAGAAAAATATATGTCGATGATCTCGATATTAGCTTTCCGAAACTTTAAACGGTTCATGATTCTGATTCCGGGTTCTCCCAAAATTGCAAAAACATCGAAATACATCTATTTTCGGAGATATTGTGCTCTAAGAATTTTCCAGAATTTAAAACTAATAATTTAGAAAAAAAATTTATATAATCAGAAATCTAACCTCATTATCGTTCTATCAAAAAAAACTAGGCCTCGTTTGGAGTCCGGAGCTATGCGCAATGGCTTCTGGAAGATGAAGGAACCCTAGATGACAATTCTCCAAAAATTGGCTGAAGAAAAACCCTAGAAATTAATATCTAAACTATTATATATATATATATATATATATATATATATATATATATATAGGAGAGAGAAAGTGCAGCCGTGGCTCACAGCGTGCCATATGGCAGCCATCCGTGCAGCCCCGCCCAGATCGAACGGTCGCAGTTCGATGCGGCTCGGCTCAGCTGAGTCCGAGTCGAACTCGGTCTCGGCTCGGCTCGAGGTCGGCTCGGCTCGGCTCGTACCCACTCAGCGGTCACTGACAGGCGGGCCCGGCACTGTTCACTGCTGGATGCTGACAGGTGGGCCCCCTGTTTGCTGACTGGGCAGAATTAATTACTTTTTGGGTTTTCTTTTTCAGAAATTAATTTTTAATTCAATTTTTCATAATTAACTCGAAATAAATGCTAAAAATAATCGAAAAATTCCCAAAAAATTCTAAAAAATATATTTTATTATTTAGAACCTAAAATAAAATTTTGGGATATTTTTAATTAATTTTGAACATAAAATAAATTCTTTAAAGTCCTCAAAAATTAGTGTTACTAGTTTTTAATTAACTAAAAATTATGGAAAAATCCCAATAATCTAAAATAGCCTAAAAATAATTCTAAATAAATATTTATATAAGTAAATATACTAAAAAAATTATTTTCTAATTAACTAAGATAATACTCTAAATAAATTCAACATCTATAATAAATATAATAATATAAAATATACACAAATACCTATTTTTGGTGAGGGAGTTTACACTTGGAGAGCTTAGGCATTGAGGTAATTGTTCCTGGTGGTGCTATGCAGATATGGGGATTGCAGATACATTCAGATTTGATAGACAGGATCAAGGCAGCACAGTATGAGGATATATTTCTGAGGAGTATCAGAGCTCTGGTGAGAGCAGGATTGGAGGATGATTTCACTATTGCTGAGGATGGATCTTTGAGGCATGGAGTTAGATTGTGTGTGCCTAGTGGGGAGCTGTGTGAGAAGGTATTACAGAAAGTACATCGCTCTCAGTATTCCATGCATCCAGGTGCTAACAAGATGTATTGGGATATGTGAGAGAGTGTGTGGTGGTATGGCATGAAGAGGGAAGTGACATAGTTTGTATCCAGATGCTTAGTGTGCCAGAAGGTGAAAGCCGAGAGGCAGAGGACAGGAGGTTTACTTCAGCCATTACCCATTCCAGAGTGGAAGTGGGAACATATTACTATAGATTTTGTGTCCGGACTTTCACGATCTCCAGAAGGGAAAGACGCGATTTGGGTCATCATTGATAGGTTGACCAAGTCGGCCCACTTTTTGCCTTTCAAGATGGGTTTGTCTACGGAGAAGCTGGCAGAGATATATGTGAGGTAGATCGTTAGGATACATGGAGTTCCCATCAGCATAGTCTCAGATCGGGATAGTCGTTTTACTTCTCATTTCTAGAGGAGTTTGTAGGAGAGTTTGGGCACTCACCTCAAGTTCAGTACTACATATCATCCCCAGACAGATGGGCAGTCAGAAAGAACTATTCAGACTCTCGAGGATATGTTGTGCACTTGTGTATTAGATTTCAGGGGTTCTTGGAAGGACCATCTCTATTTGGTAGAGTTTGCTTACAACATCAGTTACCAGGCCAGTATAGAGATATCGCCTTTTGAAGCTCTGTACGGTCGGAGGTGTCGTACTCCTTTGTCTTGGGACGATATTGGAGAGAGAGTTTTGCTTGGGCCAGAGATGGTTATTGATGCAGCAGAGAAGGTTCAGTTGATCAGATACAGACTTCGTGTGGCGCAGGACAGACAGCGGCATTAGGCCAATAGCCATCGGAGACCTTTGGAGTTCGAGGTATAGTTTAGATTTTTGTTTTATGCTTGTTCTTGGTTGTTTGTTATAGATTAAGTTCTTAAGGTGGTGTTTTGTTCTATATGGATTGTTTGGTGTTTCTGAGGATTTCTCCGACACGAGGCACGATTCATTTCGGTGGAGACGGAAAGCTAGTCCGCGATTCATCGGACCTTTCACTATTCTAGAGAGGGTCGGTGCAGTTGCTTATAGACTAGACTTGCCACCTGCATTGGAGGGAGTGCACAACGTGTTTCACATGTCACAGTTGAGATGATACGTGGCAGATCCTAGTCATGTATTGGATCACTCGGAGATAGAGGTGGGCCATACTCTTAGCTATCCAGAGCAGCCGGTTGAGATTCTGGATCAGAGAGAGAAGGTGTTGAGGAACCAGACTATTACATTGGTGTGCATCGCATGGAGGCATCACTCTCTGGGGGAGTCTACCTGATAGAGAGGATAAAATGCTGGAGCATTATCCATATTTGTTTGTACCTTGAGGTATGTTATTTCTTAGTTATGTTCTGTTCATTGTTATGTTCTTTCATAGTTAGTTATGATTCTTTAGTTCTGTTCTGTTATTTTCTGGGAGTAGTTTTCGTCTTTAAATTTTGAGGATGAATTTATTTTAAGGAGGGTAGACTTGTCACTACCACACTTTCTAGGAAAAAAATATTTTAATAATTTCCTATTTAATTAGTTATTGTGCTTGATAAATAATTATTTATTGTATTATTTAATTATTATTAGATGTTAGTTATTTAATTTTGACCTGTGTTAGTGGACCTAACTAGTTTAGTTTGGACCCATGGACCAACATGAATTAATTAGTTAGATTTAGCCCATTTAGAAAGCCCATTGTTAAGGAGATGGATTAAATTAATTAAATTATTGAACTAGAAGCTTCCTTCCTTAATTATTTCTTTATGAGAGGCCCCAAGGGGTATAATGTATATTATATGATAACCTGAAGGAGGGGAAATAGGGGCCGACCTATTTAATTAGATGGAGAAATTTCTCTCTCCTCTTTTCATTCCAAATCTAGATCTAGAATTTCCCACTACCAAAATTCCTTCATTCTCACTTCATTTCCCTACCAAAATTTATTCTAATTCCTTCCCAAATCACCATTAGAGACTTGAGAAGAAAGAATCTAGAAGGAGGAAGCAAGGATCTACAAAGAGGAGCAAGAAAGTTGGAGGCAATTTTATCTCAATTGGAGGTTTCATTGATAATCCATCTCCCAATAGGTATAATTTAGTTTTTTCCCTTAAAATAGCTTCTAAATCTGAGATTTAATCATGAAAAATTAACCCATATGCATAGGCTACCCATAGGATTTGGTTTTGTGTTCATAGGAGGCCTATTGAGAAAGTTATGGTCATTTTTATGTTAATTTTGGGGGAATTCCGAGATTGACATTTGTTGTGTGTGTCAATTGATCCTATAGATCAATTTGGCATCTGTTTATGTGTTTGGGGCTAGTTTCGTATTCACAATTGGGTACGTGTAGGTCGTATCCCAATAATTTGGTAATACGTATTGTTTTGGAGGTTTTCCCTCCGACACGGGACTTTGTATATGTCGTATTTTGACACGGACAAGTAGATCTATATTTGACACTTCGTATTGTTCATAAATATTATATGTGACTTGTTTGTGTCCTTCGGGGTGCAATTGGATGTGTGGTGGACTCATGTCACATGCGTATCCTAGATCTAGTAGGATACGGTGTGATACTCTCCACATGATGTGTATTTATTATAGTGTTTATTGTATCATAGATCTATATATTATATATGTACTAAGAGAATATATATTATGTAGCCTTTTTTCTACATGCAATAATATATATGTTAAAGTATATAGTATGGGTATATATGTATATGTTTTTATAAAATATATATGTATGTTTAATTGGGTAATTATTTTATATGTAATTGTTATAGGATTATTTAAATATATATATAGATGTATAATTATATGTATTTATGTTTGTGTGTGCATGTGGCTATGTCCTAATATGTATATTATTATAGAGGGGGTATTTATAGTTTATTTGGTATTTATATATATAGATATATATATATATATATATTTATTTGGGTTATATATATATATATATATATATATATATATATATATATATATATATATATATATATATATATATATATATATATATATATATATATATATATATATATATATATATATATATATATATATATTAGGGTTTATAAATATATGATATATATATGTTATATATATTATTCTTTAGTTTTTATAAATATATAATATATATATATATATATATATATATATATATATATATATATATATTTGCCCCTGTATCAGCGGGATTTGCAGGTAGTCCTCCGGTTATTGAAATAAACATCATCATCAGGTTCAAAAAATATCAAATAGCTAGAAACGCCTGTCCTTGAGTCCAATTTGGACACAGGGGCAAAAATGACAGTTCTTGGTCAAAATGGGGTCCACATGTGGCCCGCTTCGCACCAAAAAATGTGTCAGAGACAATATTCTCCAAATTGGTCAAACTTAGTGTCAACAAGTCCAGAACGATGATTTGAACTCAACGAAACTTCCAGAACTGGATTTTGATGAGCCGATCACAAAATTGTCCGTCAAGTGGAGCCGTAGGGCCCACGATATGCGATTTTGTCAACGTTCTCAGAATTTAACCAAACTTGGGTCACAGGACCACCGTATTGCTATGAGTCCGATGGCACAAGTTTTATTTCGATCCGACATGTGTACACCAAGTTACAATGAGATCCAGAACAGGGCCGATACGGGGCGTTGTCGACGGATACGTGTTGATTCCGGCGTGCACGCACATCCAAATCAACTTCCGCAAAATCCCACACGTCCGTATTAACGGCGTGCACCTTTCGGTGAAGTCCATACACGACCAAGTCATCCCGTTTGGCGGGGCGCACTCAGTTCCGAGGAAAATGGGGCAAATATTTTCTTGATTTTGGATCGCAGTTCGCGATCGCCACAGGATGCGACACACCGAGCGGGTTGCACGGGTATCGAGAGGGTCACGCAGGATTCACATCACAACAGATAGAACGGGAAACGAGGCAGCGAGGAGAGAGAAACGGCTACCTGAACAGGGCTCCGAAGAGGACAAAAAATACGGGATTCCGCGAGGCGGCGCGACACGGTGGCTAGGGTTAGGGTTAAGGTTTCTCGCTGTGCTGCGGCTGGGGGCACCGGGGCTTCGCCGGAGGAGAGGACGAGGTCGGACGGAGGCGGCCGGAGCTGTTGGTGGCAGGGTTATGGTTCGAGGTGGTGGAGGCGGTGAGTGGAGTGGGCGAAGGAGAGATGACGGTGGCCGGGGGATGGCAGTGCTGGTGAGGGCGGGGCACGGCGAGGAAGGTGGCGGCTGGAGGAGACGGCGGAGGGGAGATGCGGTGGCTAGCTGCGGGGGTGGAAAGGCTCAGGGAGGCCGAAGATCTGTTCGATGGCGGAGAGGGTTCGTCGGCCGGAGGTGGCGATGGCTGAGCTGGGAGGGACGGTGGCTGTGGGTTTACGGTGGTGGTGGAGCGAAGAGGAGGCCAGGGTTTATAAAGGGAAAGAGGGTGGTAGACGATCAGCGGTTGGCGGAGAGGGGATCGAAACTGGAGGGTCGTCGGCCGTTACTAGCGGAGAAGGCGGCGGGTCGGCCGGCTACGGTGAACGGTAGGGAGACGAGGGGTTCGGGGGCTTCTCATTTACTGTAGCAGCTACAGTAAATGGTCGGGTTAGCGGGTTTCGGGTTAGGTTCAGACCCGACCCGACCCGCTAGGGTTGGGCCCGGTTCAGATAGACCGGGTCCGGTCCGGTTCGGGTCGGTTCAATTGGAAATAAACCGAGTTTATTTGGGTTTAATAAAAACTTAGTTTTTAGGTCTTTACAAATATTTTTGGGGTCCAATAAATTCCCAAAAAATTACCATATGTCTAATATTTCATTTTACACCTAAAAATATTATTTTTGTAATATTTAAATATTATTAATATTATTTAAAAAAATTTAATTTTAAAATACCTTAGTTTTAATTAATTAAAAATTTTCAGAAAATTCCAGAAAATTATAAAATTTGATTTTTTTAAAAATCCTGAAAAATCAGGGGGTTTAAAATAAATATTATATGTGACTTGTTTGTGTCCTTCGGGGTGCAATTGGATGTGTGGTGGACTCGTGTCACATGCGTATCCTAAATCTAGTGGGATACAGTGTGATACTCTCCACATGTTGTGTATTTATGTGTAGATCTAATTATTGTGCTTTTAATTCTTGAGTTATAATTGTGCATATATATATATATAGATATTATATATGTATTATAGTGTATTTATTATAGTATCTATTGTATCATAGATCTATGTATTATATATGTACTAAGAGAATATATATATTATGTAGCCTTTCTTCTACATGCATTAATATATATGTTATAGTATATAGTATGGGTATATATGTATATGTTTTTATAAAATATATATATATATATGTATGTTTAATTGGGTAATTATTTTATATGTATTTGTCATAGGATTATTTAAATATATGTATAGATGTATAATTATATATATTTATGTTTGTGTGCGCATGTGGCTATGTCCTAATATGTACATTATTATAGAGGTGGTATTTATAGTTTATTTGGTATTTATATATATAGATATATATATTTATTTGGGTTATATATATATATATATATATATATATATATATATATATATATATATTTGGGTTTATATATATGATATATATATATATGTTATATATATTATTCTTCAGTTTTTAGCGACAGGTGGTTAATGATAGTTACTGTCATTAATAACAGCAGGAAATCAACAGCAGCAGCCGCTGTAGCAGTGGCGGGCATTAATGACAGCAACCGCTGTCATTGATAAGCAGCAACAGCAGCGGGAATGCAACAGCAGCAACATTTATTTTGGTAACGGTTGTAAACCGTCACCAAAGCAGCAACAACAGTGCAAGGAACTCAACAGCAGCAGTGACAGCGGTTTCAGTGACAGGCAGAACTGTCACTGAAAGCCAGTGTATCAGTATTTCAACACAGTTTTCAGCGACGGTTGGCAGATTAAATATATATATGCTTATATACTTATATATATATATATATATATATATATATATATATATGTATATGTATATGTATATGTATATATATGTACTAATATTGAGATGATATATTATTATTACTAAATTCCTTATATGTATAATATTATTATATATATATTATACAGGGTAATTAATATAACAAGGTATTGGGAATTACCATGAGAAAACCAAGGTAAATGGGGATACCCAAAGTATTGAGTTTGGGTATCAAATTATGAATATTGTTGAGATACCAAGTTGGTTCAAAATCATGGTACCTATTTTAATGTTGAAATTGTCATTCTATATTATTATAAATATTTGTTAATTTATTTTGTGGTGTTTTACCTTGGGAATTATGTATCCGGAGATACGGTATCCTAACTTTTAAGATTAGTTTCTATGGCTTAGACTTTAGTATCTTGACCCAAGATTTTTGTGTTAGATTTGTGCAACATAGAAATAGATAGTTGACCTTGGCTTGACTATAGTTAACTTAGAGTTGACCATAGTTGACTTTTGACTTAGAATTAACTTATTGACTTAGAAGTTGACTAGTTTAACTTATTCTCTTTTCAGAACCTTATATTGATGTTGTATTCCATATCTAGGTCTTTGAGGCACCGTGTCAGACATCTGTGAGACTATTCTTGGACTTCAGGCGAGTACATTCTCTGATTGTTTCTCATTTATGATATCCTCTATCTTTATTGTATCTAGTGTAGATATCCATGTTTCTCTTGACACTATGGTTACACGGATTGGTATATCCGGATCTCGTCATGAGATGTTATTCCTTGGTATATGGTGTATATGGTGCAAGTATTGTTTCATTGGTTATCTTGTACATGTACAGACACTGATTCTCGGAAAGACTAGCTATCTACTTGGGGAATCTCGTGCCATAGCATACCTTGGTTGGATCTATTATACCAGTCGAGGGTGGGGAGCATTAGTATAGATAAGTGATCAATATCCCTACTGTATCAAGTACTGATTACTGAATAGTGTTGATCATACACCACACATATGATTAGCCAGGCCACATTGCATCTTGTCCAAGCCGATCACATGTTAAGCTAGTACTCACACACTTAGTCATTAGTATTCTTGTTCATTGGTATATTATTCATTATTGTATTATTCTAGTATTTCCGTATTGTATATATATCTCTTGTACCTATTGTGCATCCTGTTTATCCACAACAATTTACTGTTACATTATTTTTATCATTGATTAGAACTGCTGTTAGAGATGTACTCTGCTCCTTTCCTGACTGGATATATTTTTCCAGATGACACTAAGGAGTGGTACCCAACCTATTATGGATCTCAGGATATTGTGGGTTTAGATTCTGAGACCCTGGCTCAGGAGGGACTTATCCCAACTGTGACAGTTGACCCAGGAGTTGTACCTTCGTAGTATTCTTTTGTACTGGATTTATCTCCAGCTTATTCTGTATTTCTTCAGACTCATTGATGTATTATTTTAGACTCAAGAGTTGTATTGTGACTATTCAATTCTTTATCTGATTCATACTTTCCATCTTAGTTTTGTGATTGAGTATATTATCATTATTGGTGGTTCATTATATTGTTAGATAGATTATCTAAACAGGTTCTACTGCCGATTCTGTTGCGTTGGCTGGACGTTGTTTTCGACTTGTACCCTTACAATGGGTGCGGGTCGTGACAGTATCTAAAGGTAATATCCCAAATACTTGTTTATACTAACTACTTGTAAATATATATATGCTACACTAATTATACATATAGTATACTATAATACAAATAGAAATTTAGGAACATATTTACATATATATTAAATACCATATATATATATATCTATATATATATATATAAATATCTAATATTAAGAAAACTGCCAAACTGTCACTAATAATTGCTGCTGACCGTCGCTGAAGTCTCTAATACGCTGATACTCTGTTGTTTTAGCGACGGTTCTACTATTGTCGCTAAACTGTTATCGCTACTGCTGCTGCTTTGGCGACGGTGCTGCTGTCGCTAAACTGTTGTCGCTGCTACTTTTATATGCTATTGTTGATGCTGCTCTACTGTGCTGTGCTATTGCGACGCTATTGCTGTCGCCTTGCTGCTATTGTATGCTATTGCTGTTGCTGTTGTGCTATTGCGACGCTGCTGCTGTCGGCTTTGCTGCTGTCACTAAAACACACACACACACACACACACACACACATACACACACACACACATATATATATATATATATATATATATATATATATATATATACACATATATACATATATATATGCAACTATATATATGTACTAATATATATAATTATTACAGATGAAAATACATACAACCATACATATATACTAATTTATATATATAACTACACATACATATAAATATATATATATATATATATATATATATATATATATATATATATATATATATATATATATATATATATATATATATATATATATATATATATATATATAATCATAGAATAATATGTATATATGTATTATATAGGTATATACATATAATATAACAACTTATATATGTATATATATATATATATATATATATATATATATATATATATATACATAATACATAACCACAACATATATATACTGTAATATATATATATATATATATATATATATATATATATATATATATATATATATATATATATATATATATATATATATATATATATATATATATATATATATACACTACACTATTAAATAGCTCATACATATGTAGAATAATAGCTACATGCAATATACATAAATAGATACATAAATCTAAGACACAAAGAAACATAAATATATATATATATTCACCACCATACACATATACACACAACAACCACATATGTATATACAATAACTAGTAGATCTTACATATGTAAAATAATAACTACATAAATATACAACACATATATATATAATAGATATATAGATCTATAATATTTAATACATAAATATAAGTAACAATAATATATAATAATATATATATAAACATACATATAATTATACCTCACCATGAATAAGAACAAAAAAGAAATAGATCTACCATTAAATTGTACATCTCATAGAACGTATCACTTCGTATCCCACTAGATCTAGGATACGCTTGCGACACGAGTCCACCACACATACCAACGTACCCAAAAGGACACAAAAAAGTCATATATATTGTTTATGAACAATACGAAGAGTCAAACATAATTCTACGTGTCCGTGCCAAAATGTGACATATATAAAATCCCGTGTCAGAGGAAAAACCCCAAAATCAATACGTATCACCAAATTATTGGGATACGACCTACACGTACCTAATTGTGGACACGACACTAGCCCCAAGCATAAAAGCACATGTCAAATTGATCTATAGGACCAATTGACACACACAACAAATGTCAATCTCGGAATTCTCCCAAAATTGACACAAAAAGTACCATAACTTTCTCAATAGGCCTCCTATGAACACAAAACCAAATCCTATGGCTAGCCTATGCATATGGGTTGATTTTTCATGGTTAAATATCATATTTAGAATCTAAATTAATGGAAAAACTAAATTATACCTATTGAAAGATGGATTTCCAATGCAACCTCCAAATATGATAAAATTGGCCTCCAACTTGTAGATCCTTGCAACTCTTTGTTGATCCTTGCTTCCTCCTTCTAGATCCTTGTTCCACTAGTCTTTAATGGTGATTTTAAAAGGAATTGGGATGAAATTTGGTTGGAAAATGAAGTGGAAATGAAGGAATTTGGTTGAGGGAAATTCTAGATCTAGTTTCTAAATAAAACGTGGAAAGAGAAATAATTTTCTCCCTCTAATATAGGCTGGCCCCCTTTTCCTCTTCTTCAAGCTACTATAAATTGTCTACCCCTTGGAAGCTTATGAAGAAATAATTAAGGAGGGAAGCTTCTAGTCTAATGGTTTAATTAATTTTAATCTATCTCCTAATCAATGGGCTTTCTAAATGGGCTCAAATCTAACAATTAATTTATGTTGGTCCATGAGTCTAAACTAAACTAGTTAGGTCCACTAACACAAGTCCAAAATAAATAACTACACCTAACAATAATTAAATAATACAATAAATGATTATTTATTATGCATAATATTTAATTAAATATAAAATTACTAAAATATTCTTTCCTAAAAAATATGGTAGTGACAAGTCTACCCTCCTTAAAATATTTTTGTCCTCGATATTCAAAGACGAAAACTACCCCCAGAAAATAACAGAACATAGCAAAAGAACAGAACTAAAGAATAGATCTAACTATGAAAGAACATAACATAATTAGGAAAGAACATACCTCAAGGCATAAACAAATATGGATAACGCTCTCGTATTTCATCCTCTCTCTCCCAGATAGACTCTCCTGGAGAGTGATGCCTCCATGCAACGCGCACCAAAAAAATAGTCTGGTTCCTCAGCACATTCTCTTCCTGATCCAGAATCTCAACTGGCTGCTCTGGATAGCTAAGAGTAGGGCCCAACTCTATCTCCGAGTGATCCAATACATGACTAGGATCTGTCATGTACCATCTCAACTGTGACACGTGAAACACGTTATGCACTCTCTCTAATGCAGGTGGTAAGTCTAGTCTATAAGCAACTACATCGACCGTTTCTAGAATAGTAAAAGGTCCGATGAATCACGGACTAAGCTTCCGGCCTCCACCGAAGCGAATTATGACTCGTATCAGAGAAATCCTCAGAAATAACAAACCACGCACATAGAACAAAATATAACCTTAAGAACTAAATCTATAACTGTAGAAGCATAAAAAATACGCTGGGGTATTATACGCGTAAAACCTCCAACATGCTTCAAGCCCGCGTAAAACAGAGCTCCAGCACTGTGTGGCATAAGATATGACTTCAGAACCATTAGCGTATAGTAGAGCTTCAACGTTATTCACCGTAAAACAGAGCTCCAAAACAACCCGCATAAAGTAGTACTTCCAAACTGCTTTGGCGTAAAAAGGTTACTACATCGCCACTCCGGCGTAAAACATGTCTGCTTTTAATGCAGCGTACAGTTGTACGAGAAACTCTTCGTATTCCTCAAATGAACCTGTTAGACAGAACAGTGAACCTGACTCCTGACAAAGAGTACTGCACGACGATCGAGAGGATGGCTGTAATGATAATTCTGCACAGAGACCCAGACTATCGTTTAGTGACATAATCCTTGATATAAGACGTTGTTTACGCATTCAAGGAATACGCCGCCTATTCTACACAGGCAGACATGAGCTTTTATGCTCAAGATGAGACGAAATTAGATGCCACGTCAAAAGCTGTTCTTCATACAGAACTCGAGGCACGTCTCTGCAATTAATGCGCGAGATGGGAGCAGATCTCTGTATTTAATGCACGAGATTTGGTTCTACTTTTAATGACTGAGAGAGCTAAAATTAGGGCTAATACGTCCACATCACCATCCATGCACTTTATGCCAACCAGGCTATTTTCAACTATAGGAGCACGCCGTATGCTATCTCCTCAAAATACGCCAACTCAGGCTATTTTCAGCTATAGGAGCACGCTGTATGCTATCTCCTCGAAATACGCCAACTCAGGCTATATTTTGCAAAGGTTCGTGATAAGGCTATTTGGCCCAGAATACGCTCAAGACCTCAGTCAAGGAAGGATAATTGGCTAGTTTACGCTGGTTACCTACCTGTACAACATCAAGCTTTAAGCATAATTTGGCTTTTATGCCATCAAGACAGCTACTCAGCTTTTACGCCAATCAGATAGCTACTTGGCTTCTACGCCAACAAGACAGATATTTGGCTTTTACGCTAACAAGGTAACTATTGGGCTTACGCCAACGAGATAGTTACTTGGCTTTTATGCCAACCTTCTCTACGCGAGGGGCAGTTATTTACGTGGCTTGTATGCCGTGATCTTCGAAGCAGTTTTACGTGTTACATCATAATGGGACACGCGTCATACGCAGATTCATGAGATCATTCAGATGTGGGTAGCAGTTATCATAACCGCCGCGTAAAGAGCACAACTCTCTCCGTTGTTTGGTTTCTACGCAGACTAGTCAGTTACTGTGACGGAGCTCTATAAATAGAGATTTTTGGCCATAGGAGAACGGGGTCGGCAGGTCGAGGGGTCAAGAGGTCGAAAGAGATGTCAAGATCGATCAGGATCACAGAGATCAGAGAGATCAGAAAGAGAGCTATACAGAGAGTGTTAATTGACAACTTTGGCAACGAGAGTTCAATCCTTCCTGAAGTCTTTGAAGCTCCTTCTTCTTCTTCTACAGCACTTCTTCGTCATCGTGTGGTCCAAGGGACAAAGTGATCGACCGCACATCAGACTCCTATAGCAATATTTTCCAAGAATCATTTTTTTTGTACTTAATATCCTCGTATATGATTAATTGTAATTCTTTTTCTTGTTTGTAAACAAAGAAAGGGTTTCATATAAACCCAGTTTCATTTATTTTATTTATCATCAAACACAAGATGGCGACTCTGCTGGGGACTACTTTCTCTTCTGACGAGAAAGTCATTCCTCAACACGATGCTGTATCCGTTGGAGCAACGAAGAAGACTTTGGTCGTCCAATTCGACCAATCTGCTTATGGAGACATGCTCCGCACAGGGGGTGGCTCTCATTCCCTCTTTGTCCAGGACAACAGGAAGTTGCGTAAAGTATGGATGCCCCGGACATCCTCTACCCTTCCTGCAGGCTCTCTCTCTTCTACCAACAAGGTTGTGACATCACAACCTATATGCTATATGGGTAAAAACCTATCTCTCGTCTGTGACGTGGCAGACAAAGCTTCTGGCAATGCCTCAGTGCCAATCCAGAAGTCCAGAATGCGCCCTGCGTATAAAACTTCGTCTCCCGTCTCTGATGTGCAGACATAATTTCTGACAAGGCCTCTGCGCCAATTCAGAAATTTTAAATGCGCCCTGCGCGTAAAAACCCGTCTCCCATCTCTGACGTGGTAGACATAATATCTGACATGGCCTCAGCACCAATTCAGAAATTTCAAATGTGCCCTACGCGTAAAACTACGTCTCCCGTCTTTGACGTGGCAGACATAATTTTTGACAAGGTCTCAGTGCCAATTCAAAATTTTCAAACGCGTCCTGCGTGTAAAAATGTATCTCCCATCTATAAGGAGGCAAATGGACCCTTGGATCACATCAAGGGAAAATGAGTGGCGAATCTCCCGATCTCTAGGCTTGTATGCCACCAAGAGAAGAAGTTGCCCGCTCTTCAAATTACGCGTGATGTTGGAGGCCGTTTGAAGACTTCTCCTGTTTTACGCGAGTCTGTGCAAAGCTCCAGATTATGCCAGGATAAGCCCGTCCGCGTAAAGAAGACCCGTTTCACGGGAAAATACGCTCCTCAGACGGATGATGGATCATATGCTACTCACATGGGTGAACTGCTGTATTCCTTTGGCAGAGAGAGAGTTATGGTTCCCAATCTCCACATTCTCACTGATGTAAAAAGGCATAATAAGCCTTCTTCTTCTGTTAATTCCACGGATTTGCGTAATTTTTTGATCCAGAAACACAAAGTCAGGGGTCAAAATCAAGGCTTAGTGCCTCTAACTACCAAGTATGGGGAGATCATATGAAAAGTAGCACCAACATCTAATATCGTCATGACATATAGGCCACATGAAGATTCTATCTTTATTGTTCCACCTGCTCGCGACGATCAGCATCAAATAATCTTCGGTCGAATGCAGAATAGACCGATTGTACAAGAAGATTCTCGCGGGTCTGATGTTGGGAAAATCCAAATCCACAGATATAGCCCACAGGCTTTGAAGATTATGCAGAACATGGGCTATGATTTGAAGTTGAAGCAAGGCCTCAATTATGGCAAAGGTAGACGAATACCGTTGCGTGGTGATCCTTGCTGTCAACGAACTCATTTTGGGTTAGGGTATACCGCATCTCTTGCAAACTCAGAACCTCCAAAGTCCGATCCTATAATACCAGAGGCAGGTCCTTCTAAACCAACTTCTGTGGACAAACTAAACAACGACATGTCTGGGGGTAGTCTCCCTTGACAAAACATAGCAGCATCCAAAGCTGGGGGTAGAATTCCCTCTGTGTTCGAAGATGATGCAACTACGACTGTCTTCCCTGAAGACCGTACGACTCAGGCATCGGGAGCCCGAAAGCCAAAGGGGACTTTCTCCTTCAATGATGATGACACCATTAAAATCTTCAATGAATTGATGAAGGAAAATAAACTTCGGCTACCCAACATCAGATACCCTGAAAGGGCTGGCAAGGTCGTTGACCCAGAATATTGTCTCTTTCATCGGTACATTCATCACCCCACAAAGACGTGCTATGTGCTAAAAAGGAGAATCCAGGAGTTGATCGATGCCAAGGTCATCACTTTGCATCTATAAACGAGGAGACGATCAGGGCAAATTGATCTCACTCCAACGTGGCAATTTGCTCCTTCAAAAAAATACCAGATGAGGAGTCCCTAAAGTCTCCCCAGCGGAGCAACCTTCAGGAAATCACTCTCCAGTAAATTTTTCGGACATCGGTTTACGTCCATATTACCTCTGAACTGTTGTCCAAACATTTCTTCCCCCAGCTGAGTTTTTGCCATATCCAAGTGACCTCTGAGTATACCTTTCAGGTTATTGCTATCGATTAGTTCACGTCCATATTACCTCTGAACTACATCTTTTCACTTTCCCCGACAGAGTAAATCCATCAGCAGAGTAAATGGTCACTTCCATATACCTCTGTCCAGTTTTTCTTTACCCCCACAAAGTTATATCTTACCACATCTACATTGCCTCTGAGTAAGATATTTTCAGAACTTTTCCATGTCCACATTACCACTTAGTAAAGTTCTTCTCTTCGGCTTTCTACTATCACGTTCGCATAACTCCTGGTAGTGCTAGTCATTTCAGGTTATTATCTGTACTTAAGGTACGCCATGGGTAATTAGTCCATAACCTAATAGTTTTGCCATGTCCATCTTACAACTGAGCAAATATTCTGGCCCATCGACTTCCTACGACCATTGATGGTGTCAGTCGTTTCAACTTGTAATCCATACTGAGCTTTAAAGTATGTCCATGATGATAAGTCCACTAAAATTCTTTCGCAGAGTTCTAAGTAGGTTATATTCTGCCTCTGAGCAGCTATATACCACCATCACCAGTAGGGTCACAACTCAATAGTTTGTCGTGTCCATCTCACCTATGAACAAACATCATTGCCTATCAAAATGACAAGTTCCTAAAAAGAAGTACTATGTCTAAACTAGACTTGTACTCCCCTCATCCCCAGCGGGACAACCCAGATGTACAAATTAACTCTTGATTCTTCATCCCCAGCAAGTGCCTATGTGCAATATTTTCTCCTTCAAATTCTTGTAAAAGGCCACCATCCGTATCCAAGAGTCTCGGATACGCAATGGATGGTGGATCCTCAAAATCTCCCCGGAGAAGCAATCCTCAGGTCTACATGCACACTCCCGCAGTGACTATTCAAACCAATCTCGTTAGACGCTAGCCATGCTCATATTTGCCTCTGAGCTATCGTCCCATTAATCTTCCCAGAGAAGCAATCCTCAGGTCTACTTGCACACTCCCGCAGTGACTATTCAAACCAATCTCGTTAGACGCTAGCCATGCTCATATTTGCCTCTGAGCTATCGTCCCATCAATCTCCCCAGCGGAGCGATCCTTTGGTCTATCTTCATGTTCAGATAGACCACACTCAACGAATCAATCCTCAAATGAGTTTTTCGGACATCGGTTCACGTCCATATTACCTCTGAACTGCTGTCATAATATTTCTCTCAGGATGAGTTTGTCATATCCATATTACCTCTGAGCAAACCTTCCGGATTCGACTATCAGTTATCAAATCCATATTACCTCTAATATCGGTTGTCATCCCAACTTAGCACCCGTACTTAATTTTAAGTATGCCAGTGGTGTTAGGTACACAAAAACTGCCACGTTCATATTACCTCTAGCAGGGCTTGTCTTAAAACTTATTATTTGCACTCTCGTGCACAAGAAGTAATAGGTCCACAAACATCCTCCAATAGGATACCCATAATGGAAACAAGTTGTTCACGTCCATATTACCTCTGAACTATCCTCATTTTCTACAGCCAAGAAAAATTCAGTTCATGTCCATATTACCTCTGAACTACGTCTCTCCACTATCCCCACAGAGTCATATTTTACAGCGTCTATATTACCTCTGTCAGGGCTTGTCTCAAACCTATTACTTTCACTAACGTGCGCAAGAAGTAATAAGTCCACAAAAAATCCCCCAGCAGGATATCTTTACTACCCACAAAACCTATCACGTCCATATTACCTCTGATAGGGCTTGTTTCAAACTTATTATTTGCACTCAACGTGCACAACAAATAATAGGTCCATCAAAGAACCCCCAGTGGGATGTCCTCAACAAGCACGGTATTATACTATGTCCATATTACCTCTGGTACGATATCTGAAGCTCATACAAACAATCATAAAGAACGAGAGGGTCCTTATATGATTGAAACAACATTCTCAAATGGCGGTTACAAATGAGCCAAGCCTAATGAAGTTGGCTCCTATCAACGGCAAATTCCCGAAGAAGTACTAGGCTTGATCTCCTTTGCTTAGCAGAGTATAGTGAAGATTCCATTCTGACGAAACTACTTACAAAGGTTAGCTGGATCATATTCTATCAGGTACATATAACCTCTGAATATATTGACTTAACTAATTTGTAAACCTATCATGTTCATATTACCTCTGATAGTGTTTTGTATACAAATTTAGTTGGATTATATTCTGTTAGGTTCATATTACTCCTGAATAGATTTACATTTAGCCAAGCCTTACCGAAAGTATATCATGTTCATACTACCTCCGATATTACTTTCATCTTAGCCTATCATTTATATTCTAAAAAGTGATGGATCCACAAAGTCAGAAAGTATATCTTTATTATCTCTGAGAAAATAAGGAGCAAAAAAGTGAAAGGTACATCATTGGGGAGGAGAAGTTAAATCGCGAATCTGTCATGCCAAAGCAGCCACCCTCTCATTCCTGGAGTTCAAGATGTTAATGCGAGCCCGTTCCAGCCTTGCCTCTTCATTGTTCAAGGAAGATAGTTCAGACAAAGCATTAACATAACTTGCGTGGATGACACCTGCTTGTGCCAAGGTCTGCTGAGCTATCTTCATTTGGCCCTCAAACACATCATGAACTACCGATGTCTTGAGAAGCCTCTCCCTTGCCTGAGCGAGTTCAGCTTCTAATTCTCGAACCCTCGCTTCATTTTCATCACGTTCGGCCCGGCACTTAATTAGCTGAGGAATGACCTCCACCAAGACTGCTTGCTCTTTATCCATCTTTTGTTGCTGTCCCTGGATGGATTTATTTAGCAATTCTATCTGCTGAGCAAGCTCCGTAGTTAGGGAGTCATACTCAGCCTGAACCAGATCATCAATGCTGCCTCGAGATAGTTGCAAATATTCGTTAATAGATTGTTCTAAACCATTAACTATTTGCTCCAGCACATCAGCTCTTTCAGCGTCATTGAAATGTCTAATCGGTGTTATGGTGAGCTTGGAGGACGTCTTCAGAGCATCAAAGCTCAGGTTCTTCTCCAGCACCATGGATATCAGTTCTGTCAAAGTGCAGTAGAATATGCTAGTGTACTGTTCAACTAGCGCAGCAAAGATCGGATGCACGCTGGGAGTGACTGCAATACCGGTAAATCTTCCTTCAGGAACGACTGCAGAGGATGTTGCCACAGTCGTTGCTTCAATAAATGGCGTGACAAAAGAAGAGGCACCAACAACGGTCGAAGTTGCTGGCATGCTCGACGAAGGAGGCACAGTCGAGACAATCTGCTCATCCTCCTCTGATATTGTTTGAACTACTACTGGTGGGATGACATCCGAGAATGTTGCGGATGAAAGATCGGCAGCGTCAAAGCCTGCTCCTTCAACGTCGGATACCGCCGTTTCATTTGCTGGGTCTACAACAAAGTCAGAAGTTGTGTCAACTCTGCCCTCCCCCGAGATGTCTTCTCCTGCAAATAAGATGAGGAAAAGTTAATATCAATTTGATGTTAATTTTCCCGAAAGAAGCATGAAGACTACATTTACCCATGGCCGATGGTATGTATGTTGCGTCTGCAGCCTGTACCGCTAAATTATTTCTTAATGATGCTAAGCAAGCTGTCATACCTAGAGAAGAGGGTGCACCAAATAACGTTTGAGGGTAATCATCCCATTCGTCACCCAGATCCACTCTTGGTTCATCGGGCAGAATCTCGCTGGAAATACTTACAGACGAAGGAGGGGTTATTCCCATTATTGGTCTGGATAAAGGTATAGTAATTCTAAATACGCTCGAAGCACTACCAATAACGGTGGTAGCAGCAGCCGCGAGTAAAGAATCTCCAGCACTGGCAGCCGAAATTGTGGAGGTTCCCTCTCTAAAAGGCGAAGGACCTCTGATCAAAGAATCATCCCCAACAGGGGAAGCAACAGGCTCACTCCTAGAAGCCCCCTTGGTGGAAGCCCTTTTCGGACCCCTGACTGTCTTCTTCTTGTGGGGGGAAAGCTCTTTCAGAGTGGAAGCCTTTCGCTTATTTGAGATGACGAGAGGCTCTACGGGCGGAGCTATTACGCCTCTCGGTATTATCAACAAGAAATTATCTGTACCGGCAGTATCTTCACCTTCATCAGAGGAGACGGAAGGGATCTCTTCTCTTCCAGTGGACTTCCGGGAGGGCATCCTAAAACTTCCATGCACATCGAAATCATGATAGAAGGTATTAATGGACGCATAAAACTGTGCGTACGAGTGAAGGATACGCAACTCCATGGAGAGAGAAGTCGCGGGCACAGCAAAGAATGCTCCGGTGTAACCCATGATGAAGTACCGCCGTCCTCTGGCTCCATCGATAAGTCCACCTTTGAACTTGAAACTGGTGATAGTATTCCCCACAAGCAACTGGTCATACCCAAATTGTATGGCAAATTGACTAGGCAGATAGGGCTCCAAGTAGCAGTGGTCCTCGCTTCTGTATAGCAAGTGGGAAGGTCTAATGCAGACCAACCAATAAAAGACTTCAGGAGAAAGAATAGTCCTCCCTTGGCCTGCATCCTAAAGTTTCGTCCTCTGTTGATTGATATGTACAGGGGGGACGATGCAGAAGAGCTTCCAACCATGGGCAAAATTTAATGCTCGTCGGCAATCAATGACGCTGGTCACATTCCATAGGGAATTCTTGTAATTCAACAAGAAATTATTTCCCGAACCGCCGGCAGCTCCGGGGGACATCACCCTGGTATTGTGAAGGATTAACCATCCCATCAAATATAGGAATGGTAACTCCACTCGGGGAAATCCTTCACGTTGGGTATCATCTGCAAGCAGCCTATCAGTGATGGCCCTCAGGCCATCTTGTATCCGACATACCATGGCAGGAAGCAGGCCAAATCTTGCTCCAAATACCAAACGCATTGCGGGCCATAAGGTGTTACGATTAATGCGATCCTCAGACGTGATGCCAGGCAATACCCATCAGCGTAACCAGATGGAAAGAAAGACAGCCAATTGAGCTTCCCTTGACAGAGGCTTGCGACAATGCCTTATATAACTGTAGGCTTTAGTGCCTGCAGGATAACCCCCTATCTCCTCATCGAGAACATAATTTGAAGCCCTTGCGTCTTCAATGAGGTCATCGATTGTGTTGGCACTTGTCACGACCCGCACCCGGTTTAGGGGCACGAGTGCGTGGGTACGTCCAGCCTACGCCACAGCATCGGCAGTAGAACGCTGTCTAGGTCAAGTACTATCTATAAAATCTCACGCTAGTATCCAACTCCATAAGGAGACTCGGATAACACTATGAAAATATTAACAACATACTCAATCACAACTACAGCACGATAGGAATTTGAAGAAACAAAAGAATACAACACAAGTCTAATGACAAAATAATCATACCTGCAATCATTAACTTCCAATCCCCAAGTGTGTCAGAACCCAGTCTACTAAGGTCACAGTCTGGAAAAAATATTTCCAGTCAGGAAGGAGCAAAGTACATCTCTAAATAGCAGTTCTATATAAATGACATAAACTATGTAGCAGTTCTAGATGGAAATATACCAGATGCATGTATAGGTACAAGATATGTACAATGAAAGAAATACTGGAAATACTGTAAGTAACTGCAGAAAAAGAAACAATATGTCCATGAGCAAGAACCTATGACTAAGTGTGTGAGTACTAGCTTTAACATGTGATCGGCTTGGGAACTTGATCAGGCTGGTTACATGTGATTAGCTATGATTCACGAAGGTCAGGCTAACCGTTGGTTAGCTATGATGCATGGAGAGGTCAGGCTAATCACACGTAACAGCTATGAAGCATGGAGATGGTCAGGCCGCACCCGACGTGAGATATGGGGTGAGCTATGGTGCATATAAAGTTGGGTATGATCACATATCTACACTAAAGTACTCCCCAAACCCCCGACTGGTATAGTAGATCCAATCCGTGTAACCAACGTGTCAAGAACATGGACATTTATACTAGATACAGTGAACATAGGAGATATCATAAATTAGAAACTAATCAGAGAATGTACTCGCCTTGGGTCCTTAGCTGGTAATACCAATGTCCTGTCCCAGAGTATCGTCTGGAGGAACCAACAGTCCTAAAATATATCAAATACAACATTTGCATCAGGTGCTACACTTAACACATCACAAATACATGAACTCAGGGGCTCTGCCAGATATGGCACTAGTCAACTAGGGTCATCTAGTAGGGATACGTATATAAATACACATATTATTAATTATCATTAATACTTACAATATATATATACATGCACCAATTTAAATGTATTTACAATATATATATATATATATATATCTTTTAAATACATATTTGATTTATACTAGTTGAACATTATATATGTATACTCATACATATGCTAAAATACATTTTAAAATATATATATATATGTATATTGTCAATGTTATTATTTAAATATATACTAATACTAGTACATCACATTGAATACAATTACAATACATTAATTGTATGTACAAGATATATATATATACATTTATATTAATTATACATATTTGAAAATATATTAAGTACATATATATATACAAAATATATACATATACTAAACATTATATATATTTATACCAAAATACCTACATATATATATTAAAGGAATACACATATACATATTATACTATACCAATTGAACAATAAAGAGATATATTAAATATATATCAAAATAGTACATATACTATTACATTTTATATACCAAAATACGTATTTGCATATATATCAATCAACATTATATATATAGGTATATTAACAATCAAAGAATTTACATAATGCCACACTTCTCAAGGTGATCCCAAATGAAGTAGCAGTTAGTTCCAATGGGTCCGGAGCAGTCCAAATAGCTAGAAACTATATAAAGAAGTCCATGATCGGGGTTCGGCACGAAAACCGAGATAAGGATTCCAGGCTAACAAGATAAATGGTCGTTTGTTTGTAATTAAGGTAACACCTTAATTTAATGAAAATCATTTCGAATTTATTTTGAACAATAATTGCAAAATAAAAGTTTATTAATAAAATCTAAAATTTATGTAAAAGCCATCATATATTTTTATATCCATAGAAAAATTGGTCACCAGCCCAATTAAACAAATTGATCTTATTTTTATTATTGAAACTATATTTTTTAATTAATTGTAGAAACCCCAAATTTTTTATATTTTACATAATCAAAATCCTTATATATTTATTTCTAAACTAAATTAAAACTAAGCAAATTAAATGTTATTAAACTAATTATATAAATTACTAAACTAATTGATTAATAATTAGCCACTGATTAATAATTAACTAAACTAATCTAATTAATTAATTAACTAACTAATCATATTTAACTAAACTAATTAAATATTTAACTAAAATAATTAAATATATAACTAATTAACTTAACTAACCCTAAAGCACAGAACAGAGGAAGAAAGGGGCGGAGGCTCACGATGGGGTTCTTCCGGCGTTGGCTCCGGCGAGGAAAGCGGCGGCGAGTGTTCGGCTCGAGGAGGCGGGCGCTCTGTCCGAGGGGGCGGCGGCTTCGAGGAGGCGGGCGCTCTGTCCGAGGGGGCGGCGGCTTCGAGGCGGCTGCGTCCGGTCGAAGCTCGAGATCCGAGGCGGCGGTGCTCGACTGATTTGAGGAGTACGTGATGGTCGGAATGACGTCGGATCCGCGCGGGGTCGGCTGCTCAGTTGGTCTGTTGGGATTCGAGGGCGTGGAGGAGGAGTCGTGTGTCGGGGTGGATCTGAGCTCGATTGGGCGGATCGACGCAGAGTCGGACACGACGGAGCTACTGAAGAAGACTATGGTGATCGGATGGAGCTCGTCGACGAGTCAGCGGCCAACGACGGCGGCTATGTCGGATTTAGGGTTAGGGCTTCTCTGTGTCAGGATTTGGGTTCATGTCCGGGCTGGACACGATGGGTTGCTGTGTTGTGGATGTGTCCGGGTGTTGGACACGAGGGTTGATGTTGTGTGCAGTGGTGGAGGTTGTGTCCAGATGGTGTCGGACACGAAAATTATAATATTGTAATAACTGGACACAAAATGAATGGATACGGTGGGACACCCGGGGTCGGACCCGAGGCCAACACGGCTGACACGGTGATGCTGGACACACGGACACGAGCACACAAAAATGGCGATGGTTGTTGGCTTGTGGGAAATTGTGAGGGCTAGCTAGGGTTTCTAGGGAATGGTGTGAATGAGACTTTAAATAGGCAAAGAGGGTGTGGGATGAAGGGTGAGGGTTGGCCCAAATAATGAATGGCCCAGATAATAAATAAACGAGTTTTCATGTGGGAAAAATGAGGGTGTGATTGGAAGATGGTAACCTTATAAAATTAATAGTAAATATTATAATTTAAGAAAAAATATTTTTAAGGGCTTCCAAGGCTAACTGATTAAATTAGCTACTAAACAAACCCATATTTCAAAACCCTTGAAAATATGTAATTCATTTATTTACTATTCCAAAAATGGATATGAAAATTTTATTATGAACAACTAGTCCTTCAATAATTTTTATTAAACAAATAATTTCTTAATTTCAACCCAATAAATATTCGAAGCTATATACATATTATTTATCTATTTATTTATAATAAAATCGACATTCAGGAAAAATAAATTTTATAAAAGATTTCAAATCACCTACAAAAATCAAACATTGCTCAAAATTTAATACTACAATTTCAAGGAGAAAATATGCTATAATCTTGATATAAAAATTAAAAATCTAATTATTTCGGAAATTTGAAAATCGGAGGTTACAGCACTAAGCACGCTCAGGAGGTTCAAAGGCTTTCTCTGCTATCTACAACCTTGTCTGGCTTAGCATTTCTGGCCTGGTGGAAGAAGAGGTAGGATGCCAACTTGTTGATAGGAGCCAAATCAGAGGGCTCTTTGTAGAAAGTGGTGCAGGCAAGATAGTGGCATATCAGCTCCTGGTACACTGCCACTGCCCGAGGGTTTGTATCCCTCAGTTCCCTGTTTGTGGGGACGTACTCTTCATACGGAGTATCTCCCAATGGCAGCCTTGAAATCTCTGCCATCTCATAAAGGGCCAGGCCCAACTCCCCTAGCGGAGTGGCGAGTTATACCGCTCCATCAAGGCCAAGAACAAGTTGGGGTTGAGAGGTAGCCTAACACTAGCGGCACTCATAGCCACAAACAAGCCAATGCTTTCCAGATCTATCTGAAAATGCTTCAGGGCCTAGGCAGTTAAACTGGACCATCGAAGATTCACGGTGCTAAGCCACCCGCTGGTCTGAGGATTAACCTTAGGGTACACTCCTCCCTGCTGTCACGACCCACACCCGGGGTAACGGTACTAGTCGGAAACAACGCCCAGCCTACGCCGCAGAATCGACAGTAGAACGCTGTCTAGATAGTCTATCAAACAATATAATGAACCACCAATAATGATAGTATACTCAATCACAGATCTAAGGTAGAAATGAGCACGAATCGGATAAGAATAGAATAGTCACCTTACAACTCATAAGTTTAAAATAATACATCAATGAGTCTGAAGAGTAACAAAATAAGCTGGAGACAAATCCAGTACAAAAGAATACTATCATTCTACAAAGCTACACTCCAGGGTCAACTGTCTCAGTTGGGATAAGTCCCTCTTGAGCCAGGGTCTCCGAATCTAAACCCACAACATCCTGGGGTCCATAATAGGTAGGGTACTCCTCAGTGTCATCTAGAAAAATATATCCAGTCAAGAAAGGAGCAGAGTACATCTCTAACAGCAGTTCTAATCCATGATAAAAACTATGTAACAGTAAATAGCTGTGGATAAACAGGATGCACAAAATAGATACAAGAGATATATAGACAATAAGGAAATACTGGAAAGAAATACAATAATGAACAATATGCCAATGAAACAATAATACTAATGACTAAGTGTGTGAGTACTAGCTTAACATGTGATCGGCTTGGGCAAGATACAATGCGGCCTGGCTAATCATACGTGCGGTGCATGATCAACACTATTCGCTTACCAATACTTTATTCAATAGGGATTTGATCACATATCTATACTAATACTCCCCACCCCCAACTGGTATAATAGATCCAACCACGGTATGCTATGGCACTAGATTCTCCAAGAAGATAGCTAGTCTCCCCAAGAATCGGTGTCTGTACATGTACAAGATAACCAATAAAACAATACTTGCACCATGTACACCATATACCAAGAAATAACATCTCATGACGAGATCCGGATATACCAATCCGTGTAACCATAGTGTCAAGAGAACATGGATATCTACATTAGATACAGTGAACATAGAGGATATCATAAATGAGAAACTATCAGAGAATGTACTCGCCTGAAATCCAAAGAACAGTCTCACAGATGTCTGACTCGGTGCCTCGAAGACCTAGATATGGAATACCACATTAAAACAAGGTCCCGGAAAGAGAACAAGTCAAACTAGTCAACTCCTAGGTCAATAAATAAATTCTAAGTCAAAAGTCAACTATGGTCAACTCTAAAGTCAACTAAAGTCAAACCAATGTCAACCTCACAAGAAATCTATATAAATAATATAGAAATAAAATACAACAAAA
This sequence comes from Iris macrosiphon, assembly GCA_036927795.1. NCBI lineage: Eukaryota > Viridiplantae > Streptophyta > Magnoliopsida > Asparagales > Iridaceae > Iris > Iris macrosiphon. The sequence goes on along the minus strand of JAYESA010000017.1, from coordinate 61,168,393 downwards.
GGAATAAAAATTATGTTCCAAATCATACTCACACAAAGTATACTACTAATACAAATAATATATACCCTAAAATAATATATATACAAACCAATATGTATACAAATAACATAATATATTATTACAAATATTATACAAAACACATATATATACACATATATATATATATAATAATAATATATAAAATATAATTTAAAACTGCCAAAGCGTCACTGAAAACAGGGAGTTAAAAATACAATTTAATTAAAACAACTTATAGTGACAGTCTCAACTGTCACAGAAAATGTCGCAAAAGCCACTGTGTAATAAAACCCACTGCTGCTGCATTGGTGATAGTTAATCAACTGTCACCGAAAACTGTCGCCACTGCTGCTAAGATCCCGCCTGCAGCATTAATGACAGAACTGTCATTAATGCACAGTGGGCTACAGCGGCTGCTGCTGACCCGCCTATTTAGCGACAGTTTCACTGTCACAAACCCACTGTCACTAAAACACAGAAATATATATATATATAAATATATATATGCAATAATAATCACAATACATATATATATATAAATAATTATATACTTATATATATATGCACATATAAATTTATAATTAAATACCAATAGTTACAACACATGAACATATTAATGTTCATATTTTACATGGCTAGAAGAACACCTAAAATATATACATTAATATACAAATAATTACATAATAATTATAAATAATATAATTACACAATTAAACACATAAATATATTTTATAAAACATTTATGTATAATTTATACTATTAACATAAGTACATATATAATTACATGCAAGAGAGCTACATATTATATTTGTACATCATATTAGCACACACAAAAATATATAGATCTATGCTACAATAATACACAAAATAAATATATAATATCTATAAATATTTACTAATTATAATTAAAGAATTTAAAGCATAATTAATTAGATCTACACATAAACACACCAAATTGGAAAGTTTCACACCGTATCCCACTAGATCTAGGATACGCATGTGACACGAGTCCAACACACAACCAATTGCATTCCGAAGGACACAAACAAGTCACAATTAATATTTATGAATAAATTAAAGTGTCAAAAGTAGATCTATGTGTCCGTGTCAAAATACGACATGTTCAAAGCCCCGTGTCGGAGGAAAAACCCCCAAAATGACACGTATCACCAAATAGTTGGGATACGAACCACATGTACCAAATTATGGACACGACACTAGCCCCAAACACATAAGCTCATGTCCAATTGATCTATAGGATCAATTGATACACACAACAAAATATAAATTCGGAATTCCAACAAAATTAACACAAAAAGCACCATAACTTTCTCCATGGGTCTCCTATGAACACAAAACAAAGTCCTATGGGTAGTACATACATATAGGTTGATTTTACATGATTAAATCTCAGATTTAGAAGCTATTTAAATGGGAAAATCTGAATTATACCTATTGGGAGATGGATTCCCAATGAAACCTCCAATTGAGAAGAACTTGCTTCCAAATTGTAGATCCTTGCTCCTCTTTGTAGATCCTTGATTCCTTCTTCTAGATCCTTGCTTCCTCCTTCTCTAATGGTGAATTGGGAAGAATTTGGAATGAATTTGGTAGGGAATTGGAATGGGAATGGAGGGAATTTGGGAGTGGGAAATTCTAGATCTAGATTTGGAATGAGAATGAGAGGAGAGAGAAATTTTCCCCCTCTTTTAATAGGCCGGCCTTGCCCCTCTCCCAAGCAATTGTAAAATGTCCAATATACCCCTTGGGGCCTCTCATGAAGAAATAATTAAGGAAGGAAGCTTCTAGTCTAATCACTTAATTAATTTAATCCATCTCCTTAACTATGGGCTTTCTAAATGGGCCAAATCTAACTATTTAATTCATGTTGGTCCATGGGTCCAATCTAAACTAGTTGGGTCCACTAAAATAAGTCCAAAATAATTAAATAACATCCAACCAACAATTAAATAATACAACAAAAATTATTTACCATGCACAATATTTATTTAAATAGAAAATTACTAAAATACCCTTTTTCCTAAAATATGGTAGTGACAAGTCTACCCTCCTTAAAATAATTTCGTCTTCGAAATTTAAAGATGAAAACTACCCCCAGAAAAATCACAGAACGGAACTAAAGAATCACAATTAACTAATGAACAGAACATAACTAGAAAATAACATACCTCAAGGTACAAACAAATATGGATAACGCTCTCGCATGTCATCCTCTCTCTCCCAGGTAGACTCCCCCGGAGAGTGATGCCTCCAGGCGACGCGTACCAAAGGAATAGTCTGGTTCCTCAGCACCTTCTCTCTCCGATCCAGAATCTCAACTGGCTGCTCTGGATAGCTAAGAATAGGGCCCACCTCTATCTCTGAGTGATCCAATACATGACTAGGATCTGCCACGTATTATCTCAACTGCGACACATGAAACACGTTATGCACTCCCTCCAATGCAGGTGGCAAATCTAGTCTATAAGCAACTGCACCGACCCTCTCTAGAATAGTGAAAGGTCCGATAAATCGCGGACTAAGCTTTCCGCCTCCACCGAAGCGAATCGTGCCTCGTGTCGGAGAAATCCTCAGAAACACCAAACCACCCACCTAGAACAAAACACCATCTTAAGAACTTAATCTATAACAAACAAGAACAAGCACAAACAAAATCTAAACTATACCTCAAACTCCAAAGGTCTCCGATGGCTATCGGCCGAATGCCGCTGTCTGTCCTGCGCCACTCGAAGTCTGTCTCTGATCAAATGAACCTTCTCCGCTGCATCCATAACCATCTCTGGCCCAAGCAAAATTCTCTCTCCAACATCGTCCCAAGACAAAGGAGTACGACACCTCCGACCATATAGAGCTTCAAAAGGTGACATCTCTACATTGGCCTGGTAACTGTTGTTGTAAGCAAACTCTACCAAATAGAGATGGTCCTCCCAAGAACCCCCGAAATCTAGTACACAAGTGCGCAATATATCCTCGAGAGTCTGGATAGTCCTCTCTAACTGCCCATCTGTCTGGGGATGATATGCAGTACTAAACTTGAGCTGAGTGCCCAAACTCTCCTGCAAACTCCTCCAGAAATGAGAAGTGAAATGACTATCTCGGTCTGAGACTATGCTGACGGGAACTCCGTATATCCTAACGATCTGCCTCACATACATCTCTGCCAGCTTCTCCGTAGACAAACCCACTTTGAAAGGCAAAAAGTGGGCCGACTTGGTCAATCTATCAACAATGACCCAAATCGCGTCTTTTCCTCCTGGAGATCGTGGAAGTCCGAACACAAAATCCATAGTAATGTGTTCCCACTTCCACTCTGGAATGGGTAATGGCTGAAGTAAACCTCCTGGCCTCTGCATCTCGGCTTTCACCTGCTGGCACACTAAGCATCTGGATACAAACTGTGCCACTTCCCTCTTCATGCCATACCACCACACACTCTCTCGCATATCCCGATACATCTTGTTAGCACCTGGATGTATGGAATACTGAGAGCGATGCGCTTCCTTCAACACCTCCTCGCGCAACTCCCCACTAGGCACACACAATCTAACTCCATGCCTCAAAGATCCATCCTCTGCAATAGTGAAATCATCCTCCAATCCTGCTCTCACCTGAGCTCTGATACTCCTCAAAGATACATCATCATACTGTGCTGCCTTAATCCTGTCCATCAAATCTGAGTGTATCTGCAATCCCCACATCTGCATAGCACACCCAGGAACAATCACCTCAATGCCCAAGCTCTCCAAGTCCTCCAACAGATATCGATCCTGCGTCAAGAACATAGCTACCGGATACCTGCTCAAAGCATCGGCAACTACATTGGCTTTCCCAGGATGATATTGCAAAGAGATATCAAAATCCTTCATCAATTCCAACCACCGACGCTGCCTCATGTTCAACTCCTTCTGCGTGAAAACGTACTTCAAGCTTTTGTGGTCTGTGAAGATCTCCACACGCTCTCCGTACAAATAATGTTTCCACAACTTCAGGGCGAATATGACAGCTGCCAACTCCAAATCATGGGTAGGATAGTTCTTTTCATGAGGACGCAATTGCCTGGATGCATAGGCAATCACATTCCCATGCTGCTGAAGAACACAACCTAAACCCTTCCCCGATGCATCACTATAAATAGTGAAACCTCCGGACCCTGATGGCAACGTCAAAATAGGAGCAGACGTCAACCTCTTCTTCAACTCCTCAAAAGCAACCTAACAATCCTCCGTCCAAACAAACTCCACATCCTTCCTTGTGAGTCTGGTCATCGGCTCGGCAATCCTCGAAAAATCTTGCACAAACTTCCTATAATAGCCTGCCAATCCCAAGAAACTCCTGATCTCTGCTACCGAACTCGGAGTCTTCCAAGATTCTACTGCTGAAATCTTCTTCGGATCCACTGAAATACCATCACCAGTCACAACATGCCCCAAGAATTATACCTTGTCCAAGAAAAACTCACATTTGGACAACTTCCCATACAACTTTTTCTTCCTCAGCACATCCAACACAATCCTCAAATGCTCCTCATGCTCCTCCCGTAAACTCGAACTCTGGCTCTCCTGGCGAACCAAACAAAACTTTAACTCCTCTACAGTCTATGCTAGCACGGTGCCTACTCAACCAATCCATCCCAAGTACAATGTCATAGCTTGGAAGTGGCATTACAAGTAGACACGCACTCAACTCCCGGCCTCCCAGAGTAACTCTCCGATCCTTGCAAATATCATTAACCAGGATAATGCCTCCCCCGGTCATGATCTTGCAAGTCCTAAGCAAAGACTCAGCTACCAAACCATGCTTCAGAGCAAAAGAAACAGATACAAAACTATGGGAAGCACCACTATCAAACAAAGCTAAAGCTAGAATAGAATCAAGAAGAATAGAACCTGCGATGACATCTCCTGTGGGTTCCTCCTCTTCGACGGTCATAGCAAACGCTCGTCCCTGCCGAGCACCTCCCTGCTGTTGATGCTGGACAAAATGCTGCTGCTGTGTCGGAAGCGGTCCCCTCGGCTGTGCTGCAGGTGGTCTCGTCTGTGTCCTCGGAGCTGGAGCTGCTCCTTGAACTGCACGACGAGGACACTCCCTCGATTGATGCCCTTCTGTACCACAATACAAACAAACTCCTAGCCTCCTCCTACAAACTTCCCAGATGTGGCCAGGTTTCTTGCAGAATTTGCATGGGGCCTGCTGTAACTGCCTCTGCTGCTGAGGTGCCTGGTGAAAAGGTGCTCTAGCTGGAGTCTGGTTCTGCTGTGGCTGCTGGAAAGGTCTGGACTGGAAATGAGGACGTTTGGCAGATACTGCACTGCCGTTGGCCCCCAGAAAAGAATCACGGTCTCTTTTGGTCTTTAAACCCAGATCCCGCTCAACCTTGCGTGCCTCCGCAAGTATCTCCGAGTATGTCTCATAAAAAGATGAAATAAGAATCTTCACCTCCCAGTTTAGACCCTCTCGGAAACGAATAGCTCGAACCTCCGGCTCCCTCACCAAGTACTCTGTAAATCGGCTCAACCTACAGAACTCCGCAGCGTATTCCTCCACAGACATGCTCCCCTGAATGAGACTCTCAAATTGTCTCCCCAAGTCAAGCCTGTCTATCTGAGCGAAAAACTTCTTCTTGAAAAGGTCCTTGAATACCTTCCAAGATTGTCCTGCGTCAACTAGAACCGGCTCATTCCTGAACCAAGTGCGAGCGACGTCGAACAGTTGAAGTCCTACCGCCTCAACCTTCAGATCTTCAGAAAGACGGGACACCCTCATAAGATGCTCAATGTCCTCGAGCCAATCATCAGCATAGACGATGCCCTCCGTCCCTTTGAAAACCCTAGGCTCCAGTTTCTTGAAGTCCTGAATGTTGCCTGGCCGAAGCTGAGCAACTTGAGGAACAACCTGCTGCTGGATCGGAACTCCTCTCTCAACTACAGCACGAGCAAGCTGATGAGCACTCTCGATGCCCTGCCGTAGAATGTTGGTCTGCCTCTGATGTGCCTCTGACTGAGCCCTCTGTGCCTCGAGCATCTCACAAAATAGTGTAAACATCTGTGACGCCTCTGCTGGCACAGGAGGTGGAGGTGGAAGCCCCTCAGATACAGCTGGCATAGTCCTCTGAGTAGGTGGTGGACCTCCGAAGGCAGCTGACACTCCAATCACCGGAGAAGTGACTGGTGCAGGCCCTCGGGATGTCGTAGACCTCTCAGAAGCTGCTCTCCCCTGCTGTGATCTAGTCTTAGGCGGCATCCTGAGACAAAGCGAAAGCAAGAATCAATATAGCACAAGATGTAAGACATCAAGGAAAGGACAGTTTAAGGGTTCAAGTATCAATGTCAAAGGAGAATAGTTGAATCAAAAGAATTTTCCTAGATGTGATTGAGAATCTCAGCCTATATCCTATATCCTATCGCAGGCTCGCAGTAGTACAACTAAATTGTCGCACTACCACGACATCACATACTTTGTGAAGCTAGACCTGCATGGGCCACCACCAAAAATGTGTCACGACCCGCACCCGGGGTAAGGGTACTAGTCGGAAACAACGCCCAGCCTACGCCGTAGAATCGGCGGTAGAACGCTGTCTAGATAGTCTATCTAACAATATAATGAACCACCAATAATGATAGTATACTCAATCACAGATCTAAGGTAGAAATGAGCACGAATCAGATAAGAATAGAATAGTCACCATACAACTCATGAGTTTAAAATAATACATCAATGAGTCTGAAGAGTAACAAAATAAGCTGGAGATAAATCCAGTACAAAAGAATACTATCATGGTACAAAGCTACACTCCAGGGTCAACTGTCTCAGTTGGGATAAGTCCCTCTTGAGCCAGGGTCTCCGAATCTAAACCCACAATATCCTGGGGTCCATAATAGGTAGGGTACTCCTCAGTGTCATCTGGAAAAATATATCCAGTCAGGAAAGGAGCAGAGTACATCTCTAACAGCAGTTCTAATCCATGATAAAAACTATGTAACAGTAAATAGCTGTGGATAAACAGGATGCACAAAATAGATACAAGAGATATATAGACAATAAGGAAATACTGGAAAAAAATACAATAATGAACAATATGCCAATGAAACAATAATACTAATGACTAAGTGTGTGAGTACTAGCTTAACATGTGATCGGCTTGGGCAAGATATAATACGGCCTGGCTAATCATACGTGCGGTGCATGATCAACACTATTCGCTTACCAATAATTTATTCAATAGGGATTTGATCACATATCTATACTAATACTCCCCACCCCCAACTGGTATAATAGATCCAACCACGGTATGCTATGGCACTAGATTCCCCAAGAAGATAGCTAGTCTCCCCAAGAATCGGTGTCTGTACATGTACAAGATAACCAATGAAACAATACTTGCACCATGTATACCATATACCAAGGAATAACATCTCATGACGAGATCCGGATATACCAATCCGTGTAACCATAGTGTCAAGAAAACATGGATATCTACACTAGATACAGTGAACATAGAGGATATCATAAATGAGAAACTATCAGAGAATGTACTCGCCTGAAATCCAAAGAACAGTCTCACAGATGTCTGACTCGGTGCCTCGAAGACCTAGATATGGAATACCATATTAAAACAAGGTCCCGGAAAGAGAACAAGTCAAACTAGTCAACTCCTAGGTCAATAAATAAATTCTAAGTCAAAAGTCAACTATGGTCAACTCTAAAGTCAACTAAAGTCAAACCAATGTCAACCTCACAAGAAATCTGTATAAATAATATAGAAATAAAATACAACAATTTAGGAATAAAAATTAGATCCCAAATCATACTCACACAAAGTATACTACTAATACAAATAATATATACCCTAAAATAATATATATACAAACCAATATGTATACAAATAACATAATATATTATTACAAATATTATACAAAACACATATATATACACATATATATATATATACAATAATAATATATAAAATATAATTTAAAACTGTCAAAGCGTCACTGAAAACAGGGAGTTAAAAATACAATTTAATTAAAACAGCTTATAGTGACAGTCTCAACTGTCACAGAAAACGTCGCAAAAGCCACTGTGTAATAAAATCCACTGCTGCTGCATTGGTGATAGTTAATCAACTGTCACCGAAAACTGTCGCCACTGCTGCTAAGATCCCGCCTGCAGCATTAATGACAGAACTGTCATTAATGCACAGTGGGCTACAGCGGCTGCTGTTGACCCGCCTATTTAGCGACAGTTTCACTGTCACAAACCCACTGTCACTAAAACACAGAAATATATATATATATAAATATATATATGCAATAATAATTATAATACATATATAAATAAATAATTATATACTTATATATATATGCACATATAAACTTATAATTAAATACCAATAGTTACAACACATGCACATATTAATGTTCATATTTTACATGGCTAGAAGCACACCTAAAATATATACATTAATATACAAATAATTACATAATAATTATAAATAATATAATTACACAATTAAACACATAAATATATTTTATAAAACATTTATGTATAATTTATACTATTAACATAAGTACATATATAATTACATGCAAGAAAGCTACATATTATATTTGTACATCATATTAGCACACACAAAATATATAGATCTATGCTACAATAATACACAAAATAAATATATAATATCTATATATATTTACTAATTATAATTGAAGAATTTAAAGCATAATTAATTAGATCTACACATAAACACACCAAATTGAAAAGTTTCACACCGCATCCCACTAGATCTAGGATACGCATGTGACACGAGTCCAACACACAACCAATTGCATTTCGAAGGACACAAACAAGTCACAATTAATATTTATGAATAAATTAAAGTGTCAAAAGTAGATCTATGTGTCCGTGTCAAAATACGACATGTTTAAAGCCCCGTGTCGGAGGAAAAACCCCCAAAATGACACGTATCACCAAATAGTTGGGATACGAACCACATGTACCAAATTATGGACACGACACTAGCCCCAAACATATAAGCTCATGTCTAATTGATCTATAGGATCAATTGATACACACAACAAAATGTAAATTCGGAATTCCAACAAAATTAACACAAAAAGTACCATAACTTTCTCCATGGGTCTCCTATGAACACAAAACAAAGTCCTATGGGTAGTACATACATATAGATTGATTTTACATGATTAAATCTCAGATTTAGAAGCTATTTAAATGGGAAAATCTGAATTATACCTATTGGGAGATGGATTCCCAATGAAACCTCCAATTGAGAAGAACTTGCTTCCAAATTGTAGATCCTTGCTCCTCTTTGTAGATCCTTGCTTCCTTCTTCTAGATCCTTGCTTCCTCCTTCTCTAATGGTGAATTGGGAAGAATTTGGAATGAATTTGGTAGGGAATTGGAATGGGAATGGAGGGAATTTGGGAGTGGAAAATTCTAGATCTAGATTTGGAATGAGAATGAGAGGAGAGAGAAATTTTCCCCCTCTTTTAATAGGCCGGCCTTGCCCCTCTCCCAAGCAATTGTAAAATGTCCAATGTACCCCTTGGGGCCTCTCATGAAGAAATAATTAAGGAAGGAAGCTTCTAGTCTAATCACTTAATTAATTTAATCCATCTCCTTAACTATGGGCTTTCTAAATGGGCCAAATCTAACTATTTAATTCATGTTGGTCCATGGGTCCAATCTAAACTAGTTGGGTCCACTAAAATAAGTCCAAAATAATTAAATAACATCCAACCAACAATTAAATAATACAACAAAAATTATTTACCATGCACAATATTTATTTAAATAGAAAATTACTAAAATACCCTTTTTCCTAAAATGTGGTAGTGACAAGTCTACCCTAATTAAAATAATTTCGTCCTCGAAATTTAAAGATGAAAACTACCCCCAGAAAAATCACAGAACGGAACTAAAGAATCACAATTAACTAATGAACAGAACATAACTAGAAAATAACATACCTCAAGGTACAAACAAATATGGATAACGCTCTCGCATGTCATCCTCTCTCTCCCAGGTAGACTCCCCCGGAGAGTGATGCCTCCAGGCGACGCGTACCAAAGGAATAGTCTTGTTCCTCAGCACCTTCTCTCTTCGATCCAGAATCTCAACTGGCTGCTCTGGATAGCTAAGATTAGGGCCTACCTCTATCTCTGAGTGATCCAATACATGACTAGGATCTGCCACGTATCGTCTCAACTGCGACACATGAAACACGTTGTGCACTCCCTCCAATGCAGGTGGCAAATCTAGTCTATAAGCAACTGCACCGACCCTCTCTAGAATAGTGAAAGGTCCGATGAATCGCGGACTAAGCTTTTCGCCTCCACCGAAGCGAATCGTGCCTCGTGTCGGAGAAATCCTCAGAAACACCAAACCACCCACCTAGAACAAAACACCATCTTAAGAACTTAATCTATAACAAACAAGAACAAGCACAAACAAAATCTAAACTATACCTCAAACTCCAAAGGTCTCCGATGGCTATCGGCCCAATGCCGCTGTCTGTCCTGCGCCACTCGAAGTCTGTCTCTGATCAAATGAACCTTCTTCGCTGCATCCATAACCATCTCTGGCCCAAGCAAAATTCTCTCTCCAACATCGTCCCAAGACAAAGGAGTACGACACCTCCGACCATATAGAGCTTCAAAAGGTGACATCTCTACACTGGCCTGGTAACTGTTGTTGTAAGCAAACTCTACCAAATGGAGATGGTCCTCCCAAGAACCCCCGAAATCTAGTACACAAGTGCGTAACATATCCTCGAGAGTCTGGATAGTCCTCTCTGACTGTCCATCTGTCTGGGGATGATATGCAGTACTAAACTTGAGCTGAGTGCCCAAACTCTCCTGCAAACTCCTCCAGAAATGAGAAGTGAAACGACTATCTCGATCTGAGACTATGCTGACGGGAACTCCGTATATCCTAACGATCTGCCTCACATACATCTCTGCCAGCTTCTCTGTAGACAAACCCACTTTGAAAGGCAAAAAGTGGGCCGACTTGGTCAATCTATCAACAATGACCCAAATCGCATCTTTTCCTCCTGGAGATCGTGGAAGTCCGGACACAAAATCCATAGTAATGTGTTCCCACTTCCACTCTGGAATGGGTAATGGCTGAAGTAAACCTCCTGGCCTCTGCCTCTCGGCTTTCACCTGCTGGCACACTAAGCATCTGGATACAAACTGTGCCACTTCCCTCTTCATGCCATACCACCACACACTCTCTCGCATATTCCTATACATCTTGTTAGCACCTGGATGTATGAAATACTGAGAGCGATGCGCTTTCTGCAACACCTCCTCGCGCAACTCCCTACTAGGCACACACAATCTAACTCCATGCCTCAAAGATCCATCCTCTGCAATAGTGAAATCATCCTCCAATCCTGCTCTCACCTGAGCGCTGATACTCCACAAAGATACATCATCATACTGTGCTGCCTTAATCCTGTCCATCAAATCTGAGTGTATCTGCAATCCCCATATCTGCATAGCACACCCAGGAACAATCATCTCAATGCCCAAGCTCTCCAAGTCCTCCAACAGATATCGATCCTGCGTCAAGAACATAGCTACCGGATACCTGCTCAAAGCATCGGCAACTACATTGGCTTTCCCAGGATGATATTGCAAAGAGATATCAAAATTCTTCATCAATTCCAACCACCGACGCCGCCTCATATTCAACTCCTTCTGCGTGAAAACGTACTTCAAGCTTTTGTGGTCTGTGAAGATCTCCATACGCTCTCCGTACAAATAATGTTTTCACAACTTCAGGGCGAATATGACAGCTGCCAACTCCAAATCATGGGTAGGATAGTTCTTTTCATGAGGACGCAATTGCCTGGATGCATAGGCAATCACTTTCCCATGCTGCTGAAGAACACAACCTAAACCCTTCCCCGATGCATCACTATAAATAGTGAAACCTCCGGACCCTGATGGCAACGTCAAAATAGGAGCAGACGTCAACCTCTTCTTCAACTCCTTAAAAGCAACCTAATAATCCTCCGTCCAAACAAACTCCATATCCTTCCTTGTGAGTCGGGTCATCGGCTCGACAATCCTCGAAAAATCTTGTACAAACTTCCTGTAATAGCCTGCCAATCCCAAGAAACTCCTGATCTCTGCTACCGAACTCGGAGTCTTCCAAGATTCCACTGCTGAAATCTTCTTCGGATCCACTGAAATTTTATCACCAGTCACAACATGCCCCAAGAATTATACCTTGTCCAAGAAAAACTCACATTTAGACAACTTCCCATACAACTTCTCCTTCCTCAGCATATCCAACATAATCCTCAAATGCTCCTCATGCTCCTCCAGTAAACTCGAACTCTGGCTCTCCTGGCGAACCAAACAAAACTCTACCTCCTCTACAGTCTATGCTAGCACGGTGCCTACTCAACCAATCCATCCCAAGTACAATGTCATAGCTTAGAAGTGGCATTACAAGTAGACACGCACTCAACTCCCGGCCTCCCAGAGTAACTCTCCGATCCTTGCAAATATCATTAACCAGGATAATGCCTCCCCCGGTTATGATCTTGCAAGTCCTAAGCAAAGACTCAGCTACCAAACCATGCTTCAGAGCAAAAGAAACAGATACAAAACTATGGGAAGCACCACTATCAAACAAAGCTAAAGCTAGAATAGAATCAAGAAGAATAGAACCTGCGATGACATCTCCTGTGGGTTCCTCCTCTTCGACGATCATAGCAAACGCTCGTCCCTGCCGAGCACCTCCCTGCTGTTGATGCTGGACAAAATGCTGCTGCTGTGTCGGAAGCGGTCCCCTCGGCTGTGCTGCAAGTGGTCTCGTCTGTGTCCTCGGAGCTGGAGCTGCTCCTTGAACTGCACGACGAGGATACTCCCTCGATTGATGCCCTTCCGTACCATAATACAAACAAACTCCTAGCCTCCTCTTGCAAACTTCCCAGATGTGGCCAGGTTTCTTACAGAATTTGCATGGGGCCTGCTGTAACTGCCTCTGCTGCTGAGGTGCCTGGTGAAAAGGTACTCTAGCTGGAGTCTGGTTCTGCTGTGGCTGCTGGAAAGGTCTGGACTGGAAATAAGGACGTTTGGCAGATACTGCACTGCCGTTGGCCCCCAGAAAAGAATCACGGTCTCTCTTGGTCTTTAAACCCAGATCCCGCTCAACCTTGCGTGCCTCCGCAAGTATCTCCGAGTATGTCTCATAAAAAGACGGAATAAGAATCTTCACCTCCCAGTTTATACCCTCTCGGAAACGAATAGCTCGAACCTCCGGCTCCCTCACCAAGTACTCTGTAAATCGGCTCAACCTACCGAACTCCGCAGCGTATTCCTCCACAGACATGCTCCCCTGAATGAGACTCTCAAATTGTCTCCCCAAGTCAAGCCTGTCTATCTGAGCGAAAAACTTCTTCTTGAAAAGGTCCTTGAATACCTTCCAAGATTGTCCTGCGTCAACTAGAACCGGCTCATTCCTGAACCAAGTGCGAGCGACGTCGAACAGTTGAAGTCCTACTGCCTCAACCTTCAGATCTTCAGAAAGACGGGACACACTCATAAGATGCTCAATGTCCTCGAGCCAATCATCAGCATAGACAATGCCCTCCGTCCCTTTGAAAACCCTAGGCTCCAGTTTCTTGAAGTCCTGAATGTTGCCTGGCCGAAGCTGAGCAACTTGAGGAACAACCTGCTGCTGGATCGGAACTCCTCTCTCAACTACAGCACGAGCAAGCTGATGAGCACTCTCGATGCCCTGCCGTAGAACGTTGGTCTGCCTCTGATGTGCCTCTGACTGAGCCCTCTGTGCCTCGAGCATCTCACAAAACAGTGTAAACATCTGTGACGCCTCTGCTGGCACAGGAGGTGGAGGTGGAAGCCCCTCAGATACAGCTGGCATAGTCCTGTGAGTAGGTGGTGGACCTCCGAAGGCAGCTGACACTCCAATCACCGGAGAAGTGACTGGTGCAGGCCCTCGGGATATCGCAGACCTCTCAGAAGCTGCTCTCCCCTGCTGTGATCTAGTCTTAGGCGGCATCCTGAGACAAAGCGAAAGAAAGAATCAATATGGCACAAGATGTAAGACATCAAGGAAAGGACAGTTTAAGGGTTCAAGTATTAATGTCAAAGGAGAATAGTTGAATCAAAAGAATTTTCCTAGATGTGATTGAGAATCTCAGCCTATATCCTATATACTATCGCAGGCTCGCAGTAGTACAACTAAATTATCGCACTACCACGACATCACATACTTTATGAAGCTAGACCTGTATAGGCCACCACCAAAAATGTGTCACGACCCGCACCCGGGGTAAGGGTACTAGTCGGAAACAACGCCCAGCCTACGCCGCAGAATCGGCGATAGAACGCTGTCTAGATAGTCTATCTAACAATATAATGAACCACCAATAATGATAGTATACTCAATCACAGATCTAAGGTAGAAATGAGCACGAATCAGATAAGAATAGAATAGTCACCATACAACTCATGAGTTTAAAATAATACATCAATGAGTCTGAAGAGTAACAAAATAAGCTGGAGATAAATCCAGTACAAAAGAATACAATCATGCTACAAAGCTACACTCCAGGGTCAACTGTCTCAGTTAGGATAAGTCCCTCTTGAGCCAGGGTCTCCGAATCTAAACCCACAACATCCTGGGGTCCATAATAGGTAGGGTACTCCTCAGTGTCATCTGGAAAAATATATCCAGTCAGGAAAGGAGCAGAGTACATCTCTAACAGCAGTTCTAATCCATGATAAAAACTATGTAACAGTAAATAGCTGTGGATAAACATGATGCACAAAATAGATACAAGAGATATATAGACAATAAGGAAATACTGGAAAGAAATACAATAATGAACAATATGCCAATGAAACAATAATACTAATGACTAAGTGTGTGAGTACTAGCTTAACATGTGATCGACTTGGGCAAGATACAATACGGTCTGGCTAATCATACGTGCGGTGCATGATCAACACTATTCGCTTACCAATACTTTATTCAATAGGAATTTGATCACATATCTATACTAATACTCTCCACCCCCAACTGGTATTATAGATCCAACCACGGCATGCTATGACACTAGATTCCCTAAGAAGATAGCTAGTCTCCCCAAGAATCGGTGTCTGTACATGTACAAGATAACCAATAAAACAATACTTGCACCATGTACACCATATACCAAGGAATAATATCTCATGACGAGATCCGGATATACCAATCCGTGTAACCATAGTGTCAAGAGAACATGGATATCTACACTAGATACAGTGAACATAGAGGATATCATAAATGAGAAACTATCAGAGAATGTACTCGCCTGAAATCTAAAGAACAGTCTCACAGATGTCTGACTCGGTGCCTCGAAGACCTAGATATGGAATACCACATTAAAACAAGGTCCCGGAAAGAGAACAAGTCAAACTAGTCAACTCCTAGGTCAATAAATAAATTCTAAGTCAAAAGTCAACTATGGTCAACTCTAAAGTCAACTAAAGTCAAACCAATGTCAACCTCACAAGAAATCTATATAAATAATATAGAAATAAAATACAACAATTTAGGAATAAAAATTAGATCCCAAATCATACTCACACAAAGTATACTACTAATACAAATAATATATACCCTAAAATAATATATATACAAACCAATATGTATACAAATAACATAATATATTATTACAAATATTATACAAAACACATATATATACACATATATATATACAATAATAATATATAAAATATAATTTAAAACTGCCAAAGTGTCACTGAAAACAGGGAGTTAAAAATATAATTTAATTAAAACAGCTTATAGTGACAGTCTCAACTGTCACAGAAAACGTCGCAAAAGCCACTATGTAATAAAACCCACTGCTGCTGCATTGGTGACAGTTAATCAACTGTCACCAAAAACTGTCGCCACTGCTGCTAAGATCCCGCCTGCAGCATTAATGACAGAACTGTCATTAATGCACAGTGGGCTACAGCGGCTGCTGCTGACCCGCCTATTTAGCGACAGTTTCACTGTCACAAACCCACTGTCACTAAAACACAGAAATATATATATATATAAATATATATATGCAATAATAATCACAATACATATATATAAATAAATAATTATATACTTATATATATATGCACATATAAACTTATAATTAAATACCAATAGTTACAACACATGCACATATTAATGTTCATATTTTACATGGCTAGAAGCACACCTAAAATATATACATTAATATACAAATAATTACATAATAATTATAAATAATATAATTACACAATTAAACACATAAATATATTTTATAAAATATTTATGTATAATTTATACTATTAACATAAGTACATATATAATTACATGCAAGAAAGCTACATATTATATTTGTATATCATATTAGCACACACAAAAATATATAGATCTATGCTACAATAATACACAAAATAAATATATAATATCTATATATATTTACTAATTATAATTGAAGAATTTAAAGCATAATTAATTAGATCTACACATAAATACACCAAATTGGAAAGTTTCACACCGTATCCCACTAGATCTAGGATACGCATGTGACACGAGTCCAACACACAACCAATTGCATCTCGAAGGACACAAACAAGTCACAATTAATATTTATGAATAAATTAAAGTGTCAAAAGTAGATCTATGTGTCCGTGTCAAAATACGACATGTTCAAAGCCCCGTGTCGGAGGAAAAACCCCCAAAATGACACGTATCACCAAATAGTTGGGATACGAACCACATGTACCAAATTATGGACACGACACTAGCCCCAAACACATAAGCTCATTTCCAATTGTTCTATAGGATCAATTGATACACACAACAAAATGTAAATTCGGAATTCCAACAAAATTAACACAAAAAGTACCATAACTTTCTCCATGGGTCTCCTATGAACACAAAACAAAGTCCTATGGGTAGTACATACATATAGGTTGATTTTATATGATTAAATCTCAGATTTAGAAGCTATTTAAATGGAAAAATCTGAATTATACCTATTGGGAGATGGATTCCCAATGAAATCTCCAATTGAGAAGAACTTGCTTCCAAATTGTAGATCCTTGCTCCTCTTTGTAGATCCTTGCTTC
This sequence comes from Iris macrosiphon, assembly GCA_036927795.1. Lineage (NCBI taxonomy): Eukaryota > Viridiplantae > Streptophyta > Magnoliopsida > Asparagales > Iridaceae > Iris > Iris macrosiphon. Next base: position 61,151,195 of record JAYESA010000017.1, on the reverse strand, counting down.
CTTCTTCTAGATCCTTGCTTCCTCCTTCTCTAATGGTGAATTAGGAAGAATTTGGAATGAATTTGGTAGGGAATTGGAATGGAAATGGAGGGAATTTGGGAGTGGGAAATTCTAGATCTAGATTTGGAATGAGAATGAGAGGAGAGAGAAATTTTCCCCCTCTTTTAATAGGTCGGCCTTGCCCCTCTCCCAAGCAATTATAAAATGTCCAATGTACCCCTTGGGGCCTCTCATGAAGAAATAATTAAGGAAGGAAGCTTCTAGTCTAATCACTTAATTAATTTAATCCATCTCCTTAACTATGGGCTTTCTAAATGGGCCAAATCTAACTATTTAATTCATGTTGGTCCATGGGTCCAATCTAAACTAGTTGGGTTCACTAAAATAAGTCCAAAATAATTAAATAACATCCAACCAATAATTAAATAATACAACAAAAATTATTTACCATGCATAATATTTATTTAAATAGAAAATTACTAAAATACCCTTTTTCCTAAAATGTGGTAGTGACACCTGCCCCATGAAATTGTTACAGAAAGTCGACATTTGAACCGGCTGGATCAATGAAGCGTCTTCACTCGGGATGCTGCCCGGCAATAATCCTCTGAAAGGCATAACAGGGCCGAAAGGACTGATCACAAAGAATCCTCGATTCGATCCTTTCTTGTATGAGATCTTCCCTGGCCGCCCATGAAGATCTGGAGTCAGAGTCCATGTCATCTTCCTAGGATGAGTGGCATGGAAGAATGCCGAGATAGGGTAATCTCTGGGCATCCCGGGCAGATATATGACCGTGCCCTCGGCAGAAAACACCTAATCTTCCTTCTTGGGCTTCGTCTGGGATTACTTGTCAACCATATCCCCGAATAAGAAAGCTGGTTTCTTATATTCAGTCACATCTATGTATGTCAGGGGCTCCCCACTAATCATATTCAGCAACATTCGTTCTCCTTGGTACGAGATCAGAGTTTCCCTTTCTTCAGGATACTGGGTTCCAGAAATAGGGAATGTCACATGGGACAAGTCCTCCAGATAATTGGAGATTAGCATTCCAGCAGCAGAGCCCATCACTTCAGCCAAAAGAGGGATCTGCAAGTCCACTGCAAAATACAAGAAAACAAGTCAGTTTTTACGCTAGACGCTACACTCTTGCAATATACGCCAAAGACTAACAGTCTGAGCTTTTACGCCAGACTGCAAAAACTTGAGTCTTACGCTGGAATCTATCTCCAGTGCGTAAAACTCAAGGTTGGCAGTATACGCCTAAATCTAACAGTTTGAGCTTTTATGCCAGACTGCCAAAATTTGAGTTTTTTATACTGTAATTTACATCCAACGCGTAAAACTCAAAGTTTGTAGTATACGCCAAATTTTGACAGTCTGAGATTTTACGTCGGACTGCAAAAATATGAAGTTTTTACACTGACACATTAGGAATGTGGGCGTAACGATAAAACATCTCTATGCATCATCTTCCTCGAAGAGGCTCTCAGCACAGAAGATAACTTTGCGCGTTCACGTACAACGTGTGCGAAGGGTTTTTCTCTTCTCGAAGTCTTTACCCGTGATACCCGGGGCACAGCTCGTCGGAGGAGCACTTCGTTCAGATCGGGGCTCGCTCAGCCTAATAGGAGTTGCTCGCGCTTGAGCAGAGGAGCGAGAAGAAGAGGCGACTTTCTTTCCCTTTGCGGTGGAAGCCTGTTTCGGTGCCATGGCTATACTCAGAGTTCTCAGAGAAGAAGACGAAAAGTTCTCAAAGAGACGAAGGGTTTTTGAAAAGACAGGTGAAGGGTTTCTCTCTCAAGACCTTGGGCTATTTATAGAGTTCGGATAACTCTTCGAATCCCTACCCAAATCCGATATTTAATAGTCGGTTATGATTTGGGACCACGTCAGCCTATCATTTAGAAAAGAAGATGGACAGTCAGTGGATCCAGATTTTACGCGCAGCAGCCACAAATCTATGGTTTTACGCACATAAGCTTTTACGCTCAGCTGTTACAAATCTATGGTTTTAGGCTCAGGAACTTTTACGCTCAGTAGCTACAAATCTACGACCTTACGCCTAGGAGCTTTTATGCTCAGAAGCTACAGTCCTTTGATGTTACGCTCAGAAACTTTTACGCTCAGAGGCTACAAATCTACGATCTTAAGTTTAGAAGCTTTTACGCTCAGAGCTTACAGATCTACGATTTTACGCTCAGAAGCAACAAATCTTCGGTTTTACGCTCAGAGGCTACGGATCTACGATTCTACGCTCAGAAGATACAAGTGCTACGGATCTATGATTTTTCGCATATCTTAAAACTACGCAGGACAGCGTACGCGTATATCTGGACAATTTGGGTCTTACACTCGAGAAGGCCAGTTGCAAGGGTTTACCCTTTTGACTACAAAATATTCCAAGTGTCTGAAATGCACAGAGGTCCATTTGAAGATGACTCTTCTTTTTGGGCCATTGGAAGTTTATTCGAAGTCTGGCCAGGATCTCTTACATCTAAAGTTCAAGTATGACCTATTCGGCAAAAATTTCTTGCCCTATTTTGAGGGATTTTCGGGGAAACCATTCTTGAAGATGATGTTCTGAACAGAAAGGCTTCGCATCAGAGAAGTGACAGTTCAGAATTTTTATGCGACTCCTCGTCCAAAAAATAGCATGACAGTTGGATCTTCAAGAAGACATAAATGCTAAAGAGCTTTTTACGCATCTTCCGTTACGCGTAAAAGTCGGGACTTGACCGGATAATCGTTTATCAGAGTCAGCGTAAAATTACTCAGACATGTCGAAGCTGCACACAATAAATATGGCGAATCAACAAGTCATAAAAGAAGACAAATCTATTAATCATGATTACATATGATGGAAATCCAGTTTACAAAGGATTTTTCATTTTCATGATTACGTATGATGGAAATCCTTTTTCTAAAAAGGGTTTCTCATTTTCATTTAAGATCACGCCGAGAATCTATTGTGCCAGGTTCTCATATTGGTGTAGATCTTTTTCTCCTTCTACGGCACTTCATCGGCTTCTATGGCCGGTGAACAAGAAAATAATTAATGGCGGGAGGATACAGAATTGGGTATGTATCAATTATCCAAGCCCATCCTCCATGCGCCATGGCAGCCACGCCCTAGAATTGTGTTAGGTATTCCGACCCAACACAATACTGGAAGACAGGGCCAAACTGTCCACCTTCGTCCAGCTTCATGATGGAAGAAAATACAGCTAGCAAGCTGTGTGGTCGAATGAGATCCTTCCTCTCTCCTGGACGAATCGCCATATGAAATTGCTGATTATCCCGAGCAAAGGAAGCTATGATATCCTTCCATGATCCATCATTGCAGAGGATATTTGCTCGAAGATGCCTTCTTTTACGGCTCCTTATATGCTGGAAGAACATGATCTTCTTCTTCCTCATGTCAGCCCGACGAATCTCGGCAAACATCTCTTTGTGGTGAAGGAAGTGTGAAAAAATAGGTTCACTCGCTTGCCTTTATATAGGTAGAAGAGAACATACCAAATCCCAACAAATTCCTAAAAATTTGCCAAGAAATTAGCCTCGCAGAACGAGTCAAATTTGATCATTTCATGCTTCATTCAAAGTATTTCAAATTATGAGAAATTTGAAAACTTTGAAGGGGATCTTGTAGAAGCATGAAAAATACGCTAGGGTATTATACGCGTAAAACCCCCAACATGCATGAAGCCCGCGTAAAACAGATATCCAGCACTGTGTGGCGTAAGATATGACTTCAGAACCATTGGCGTACATCAGAGCTTCAACGTTATTCAGCGTAAAACAGAGCTCCAAAATAATCCGCATAAAGTAGTACTTCCAAACTGCTTTGGCATAAAAAGGTTGCTACATCGCCACTCCGGCATAAAACATGTCTGCTTTAAATGCAGCGTACAGTTGTACGAGGAACTCTTCGTATTTCTCGAATGAACCTGTCAGACAGAACAGTGAACCTGACTCCTGACAAAGAGTACTACACAACGATCGAGAGGACGGTTGTAATGATGATTCTGCACAGAGACCCAAACTGTCGTTTAGTGACATAATCCTTGATATAAGACGTTGTTTACACATTCAAGGAATACGCTACCTATTCTAAACAGGCATACATGAGCTTTTACGCTCAAGATGAGACGAAATCAAACGCCACGTCAAAAGCTGTTCTTCGTAAAGAACTCGAGGCACGTCTCTGCAGTTAATGCACGAGATGGGGGCAGATCTCTGCATTTAATACACGAGATTTGGTTCTACTTTTAATGACTGAGAGAGCTAAAATTAGGGCTAATACGTCCACATCACCATCTCTGCACTTTACGCCAACCAGGCTATTTTCAACTATAGGAGCACGCCGTATGCTATCTCCTTGAAATACGCCAACTTAGGCTATATTTTACAAAGGTGCGTGATAAGGCTATTTGGCCCAGAATACGCTCAAGACCTCATTCAAGGAAGAATAATTGGCTAGTTTACGCTGGTTACCTACCTGTACAACATTAAGCTTTACGCAAAATTTGGCTTTTATGCCATCAAGACAGCTACTCGGCTTTTACGCCAATCAGACAGCTACTTGGCTTCTACGCCAACAAGACAGCTATTTGGCTTTTGCGCCAACAAGGTAACTATTGGGCTTTTACGCCAACGAGACAGTTACTTGGCTTTTATGCCAACCATCTCTATGCGAGGGGCAATTACTTACGTGGCTTGCATGCCGTGATCTTCGAAGCAGTTATACGCGTTACCTCATAATGGGACACGCGTCACATACAGATTCAGGAGATCATTCAAACGTGGATAGCAGTTATCATAACCGCCGCGTAAAGAGCACAACTCTCTCCGTTGTTTGATTTCAACGCAGACTAGTCAGTTACTGTGACAAAGCTCTATAAATAGAGATTTTCGGCCACAGAAGAACGGGGTCGGCAGGTCGAGGGGTCAAGAGGTCGAGAGAGAGGTCAAGATCGATCGGGATCAAAGAGATCAGAGAGATCAGAAAGAGAGCTCATACAGAGAGTGTTGATTGACAACTTTGGCAACGAGAGTTCAATCCTTCCTGCAGTCTTTGAAGCTCCTTCTTCTTCTTCTACAGCACTTCTTCGTCATTGTGTGGTCCAAGGGACAAAGTGATCGACCGCAGATCAGACTCCTATAGCAATATTTCCCCAGAATTATTTTTTTGTACTTAATATCCTCGTATAGGATTAATTGTACTTCTTTTTCTTGTTTGTAAACAAAGAAAATGTTTCGTATAAACCTAGTTTTATTTCTTTCGTTTATCATCAAACAATAACAAATACCAATAACAAGCACGAAACAAAATCTAAACTATACCTCAAAATCCAAAGGTCTCCGGTGGCTATCGGCCCAATGCCGCTGTCTATCCTGCGCCACACAAAGTCTATCTCTGATTAACTAAACCTTCTCCGCTGCATCTACAACCATCTCTGGCCCAAGCAAAACTCTCTCTCCAACATTGTCCAAGGGTAAAGAGTACGACACCTCCGACCGTACAGAGCTTCAAAAGGTGACATCTCTATACTATCCTGGTAGCTATTGTTATAAATTAATTGTCACGACCCATACCCGGTATAGGGCACGAGAGCATGGGTACGTCCAGCCTACGCCGCAGCATCAGCGGTAAAACGCTATCTAGGTCACAGTGCTACTATATAACTAAATATCTGTCAATGATATCTATCTCCATAAGGAGGACAATATACATCTCGCAATATCTCATAATGTAAACTTAATCACAACAAATATAAAGTAAAAGGCACGATAAAAGATAAGAGGAAATAATATAGTTAAATACCATATCTCAAACATAAAGATAACTCCCAGTCTAGCTGTCCAACATAAAGTCTCCACAAGTCTCAAATTAAACTTAACATAAGTCTGACATAAACTGAAATAACCTCAATAAGTCTTAAAGCATAAATAAATACTCTCTAGATAGCTGCAGGTAACGTCTCATCTAAAGGAATATTCTCCTCTAAGATTTCTGGTGTGTAGTCTGCATCTATACCTGGTCCGTAGTGTGTGGAACAAAAATCCTCAAGATCATCTGGAAAAATATCCAGTCAGGATTGGAATAAAATACACCTTTAACAGCAGTTCCACATATATTGACAAAAACTATAACACAGTGTAAAAAAATACAAGACATATATGAATAACTAGCAATAAGAATACTAGAATAAAGGAAATACTGGAATAAGGAATACTGGAACATCATCATCAATATACATCTAGCAATGAAATGGGAATACAAGTACACGCAAGAACAATGAACTAGCATGTAAGTGTGTACAATAACAATAACTAAAACATCTGGAGGTGCTAGGTCAATATACTAGAGATACATGTCAAGAATCATCTAACTAAGTGTATGAAACATCAGTATATCATGTGATCGGCTTGGGACTATATGACTCATTAAATTGATTAGCAATCATCCCTAACAGGTCAGGCTAACCGCATCTAACAGCGATGAGGCATGTAAAGGTAAGGCAGCACCGACGTGAGGTGTGGATGAGCTATGATGCATATAAAGTTGGGTATGATCACATAAGCTACTAATATTTTCCCATTTTCCCTAGCTAGCACGATGGATTCCAATCACTACTCCTCGTGACAGGTCTCAACGATGCCAACTCGTGTAAACAACAATGTCAGAGTCATGTACGCTATACAACAAGAGTTATAGAGATAATCAACATAATAGAAACTGATAGAGAATGTACTTGCCTGTGGTCCTTAGCCGGCAATACCAATGTCCGGGTTCCAAGGTATCGTCTGAATGATCCAACAGTCCTATAGATATATCATAAACATAATACTGCATCAGACATTATACTAATACACAATCAACACCATGATCTTAGGGACTACGCTAGGGTGGTCACGTCTGTCGTTGCTGTGCATAACAGACAGTTAATGGTATGGTCTTGCCAGTACATCAATGTATATGGCAGTCTTTTAACATGTTACAGGTCACAGGTCAATGTAACTACGGGGTATCCATAATTATACTAGGGTCTCATAGTACATCTATAAATATGCATATAGTCTTAACTAGAATATAACTATATATGAATTCAATTAGTATATGTATGTATAGTATATGTATTCTATTAGTATATGTTTAATATGTATATATATATATATATATATATACAAATATATCAAATATACAATACATGTATATTAAACTATAACTAAAATACGTATGCATACTAATGAGAAATATGCGTATGCGTGCACGTGTACATGTACGCTAGAAGGAGAACTCGAACCTGTGTACGTGTACATGCACGTGTACGTGTACATGTCCCATGATCTTAGGGATGAGGCGTTCGTGTCGAGGTCGTCGAGAAGGGGGTGCTCGGTTCAGTTGAGCGGGTCGACTCCGACGTATTCTGGCCGGTTGAGCAGCATTGAGTGGCAGCGGCTCGCGTGGTCCGGCGTACTGCGGGTTCAGGCATTCAGTCAGCTTCAGTAGATTAAGAACGGCTCCAATCGTGACAAGGAGGGCACAGGCGACTGGCAGCGGCGCTCCGGTCGGGTTCTAGTATAGTCGATAGCGAGGATGGCGAGATGACAGCGTCGAGTTCAAGCTCCGGTGGGTCTCCGATCGAGTGCAGTGAGAGAGGGGGTGGCGAGGCGGTCGGTCCAGTCGACGTGGTGAGGGAGAGTCGAGCTGACAGTGTCAGGGTTGCTCCGGTCGGCTTGCAGGCGGTGAGATGGGGAGAGAATGGCGGGACTGGGCTGCTCCGTCGTTTAGTCGCGGGTTCACGGTCGGGTATGGTCGGCTCAGGGCTGCTCGGTTCCGGCGGTGAATGAGAGGTGAACAGTAAGGGGAGAAGGGGATGTCGGCTGGGAGTTATTTAGGTTGAAGGGGAATAAAGAAAAAAGAAAAGGAATATATATATGTGCATGTGATGTTGGGTTTGACCTAGAATACGTTGACTTTGGTCAATACTAGGAAAATGCCTTGGCTTGTTATGGAGATATTCCAATGGGCTAGGGTTCGAATGTGTTTAATGAAATTGCGAGAATTGCATTGGTCTAAGAGTTTGGAGGCCATGGTTTCAAGGGGTTGATGTTAAATTACACACTCCCCAAAATCACGAAAAATATACTGAACGAGAAATGGGTTTATATCACGTGTCATGTCCAACGGGTGTACACCTAATGCACTTTTGCATAAAAGTGCCCAACAATTAAAAAATTGCATAAAATAGATTTATTGTTTAATTAATTAAAATTAAATGCAAGGAGGTGTTCTACAATTAAATAGAAGTAAAAAGGGCTAGATTTAAGTGGGACACAACTATCAATTAACGATCTGGCATATCTAGGACAACGGTGTGAATCTGTTGGAAGACAATGACTAGCGTAGCGTTCTAATTATCGAATAACGATAAAGTACAACAATCAAATAAAGTTACAATAATTTAAATAAAATTAATTATCATGCAATTATTTACTCATTAATTATAAAAAGATGAAAATACTCTTAATCTGAAAAGTGGGGGTGACACAAACTCTACCAAATCGAGATGGTCCTCCCAAGAACTCCCAAAATCTAGTATACAAGTGCGCAACATATCCTCGAGAGTCTGAATAGTCCTTCTTGACTGCCCATCTATCTGGAGATGATATGCAGTACTAAACTTGAGCTGAGTGCCCAAACTCTCCTACAAACTCCTGCAGAAATGAGAAGTGAAATGACTATCCAGATCCGAGACTATTGTCACTACCCTATTTCTAGGGCAGGATATTTTTTTTTAATTTGGTAAATTATGTATTAATTATAAATATTTGTATTAATATTTAAATAGATGCATGTATTTATTTTTATTAGTTATTTTAGGGTTTTGGCTTGTCTGGACCCAAGTCAGACCCTAGTGGACCCTTTTCAGATCCAACCAACACCCTTATCAGATTTATTTATTGGTTTAGAGTAGTTATTTATATTTTAATTAGTTAGTTGGAGTGATTAGGATTTAGTTAGAGTGCATTTGAAACCCCAAACCCAAAACCTAATTAGTATGACTTAATTTGAGGGTATTATGGACTTTGTACCTAACCCTAACTCAAACCCTAACCCTATTTCTACATGGCCGGCCCCTTCCCCTTTCCTTTCCATTTTCTTCTTCTTTATTTTCTTCTCTCCATTCTCTTTCTTCACCTCTTCCATTTATTTTCTTCAAATCCAAGTAAGTTTCTTCACCTTTCCTCTCTTTCTTGACTCACTTCCCACTTTAATACAAACCCTAACCTTCATTTTCCTCTAACCTAGGAGTGTAGAGCCTAAATTTGGTATAGAAGCTTGGTTTGGAGGCTTTGAGGCTTGGTGTAGTGGATTTGGGGGTTTTTGGAGACATTGACCTTGGGATTTCAACTCCTAAGAGGTAAACCCTAACTTTTTTTTAGTGATTTAGAACCTTCCTAGACCTTAGGGCTGCCCATTGGAGAAAGTTGAAACTTGTTTGGATGGGTTTGGAGACTTTGGCATAGGATTTTGTGTCAATTTTGGGTAAAATCCGAGATTGGCCTAATTTTGGGTATTGTCCTGGTTAGACGGACCTAGGTAGACGTGCTTGGGTGTCTTGAGGGTAGGTACGTGTCTCCGTTAAGACATGTGAGATCGTATCACAAAGTTTTGGATATTTCGGGTGATTTGGGATTTTTTCCTTCGATGTGGGTTCCACATGCATGTGAAATTTTGTCATGGATCTAGAATCAGAGAGTTAGTATTTTTGTCAGGTTTTAGACATCGATTAAAACTTATGGATAAATTTTGGGTCGATTTCGATTAGGTTTGGCATGCGTTTCAAGAGGTATCGCGAGCCGCATTCCAAGTGTTTGCGAAATGACCAAATAACCATTTCGACTTGGTTTCTAGGTTTCGGATTTGTGCGCGGGTTGGTTTGGCCTCGAAGAGTGTGTACTAGGGTTTTTGATTTTATATTTATATATATGTATATGAGTGAGTGTGCGTGTGTATGTGTATTTGTGAGTGTGAGTGTGTGTTTGTGTAGTGCGAGTGTATGTGTATATATATATATATATATATATATATATATATATATATATATATATATATATAAGTGTACATATACATATATGTTTGTGTGTATATATATATATATATATATATATATATATATATATATATATGTAAGTGTGTGTGTATATATATATATATATGTATGTGTGTATGTGCGTAAATATATATATATATATATATATATATATATATATATATATATATATATGCTTATGTGTGAGTGTAGTGTGAGATGAGCAAGAGAGATCGAGAGAGGGTGAGATAGAGAGCTAGAGGGAGAGAGAGCAGCAACAGCAGATGCAGTTAGCCGCCACAGCAGCAGCAGCGCTTGGCAGTAGCAGCAACAGTTCGCAGTAGTAGCAGCAGCGGCCTAGCCGCATGTCACCCCCCTATTAGCTATTAGTTAGTGAGTTAAGAGAGAGAGAGGTATATATATATATATATATATATATATATATATATATATATATATAGTTATATGTTAGATACATGTCACCCCCTATTAGCTATTAGTTAGTGAGTTAAGATATATATATATATATATGTGTGTGTGTGTGTGTGTGTGTGTGTGTGTGTGTGTGTGTGTATATAGATATATATATATATATAGATATATAGGTATAGTTAGATGTTAGATAGTGAGATGCGGAGAGAAGGGTAAGGTATCTCAATACCTTGAGATATCAAGGTATTGAAGGTAAGGGGTATCGGAGATAAGATATTGAGGTACTGCCTATACTAGGTTATACACACACACACACACACACATATATATATATATATTAAGGTTATATATATAGTAACATATGGTAGTATATATATATATATAGCTAGTTAGTTGGAGTTTGGGGGTAAGGCGAGGTATCGCGATACCTTGAGATACTCAAGGTATTGGGTATCGGGATGAGGTATTGGATTTTGTTTAGGAATGAGGTTAGAGATACTTATATATATATATATATATATATATATATATATATATATATATATATATATATATATATATATATATACGTGTTAGTATATATAATAGAGGGTATAGGCGGGGTATATCGCGTAGGTTGAGTATCGGATACCGAGGGTATCCCGGTATCTCAAGGAGGCGAGTTTGTGGGTTTACTAGCTTAATGAGCTAGTTTTGACCTAGAATTTTAGGGACACCCTAGTTTGACCTATAGTTGACCGTAATTGCCCTGGTTGATCCAAAGTCAATATTTAACCTAATTTTGAACTAGAGTTGACTTTTTGGACTACGAGTTGACTTTTTTACCCAAATTTTACCGGTTTGACCCGTTTGACCTAGAACAACCCTAGAAGCTTATTTTTAGTTATTTTATATCTGTGTAACTCTTTAGAACCTTGTATAACCTTGCTTTTCGTAATAGGTCTTCGCGATGCCAGTTCGGACCTCAATCCTCGCCAGTTGTTCAGGACGTCAGGCAAGTACATTCTCTGATAGTTTTCATTATCTGATGATTATTATGATTGAACTTATAATATAGTATTATCTGATTTTCTGGCATGATACTGACTAGTATTTTTGGATTCATTTACTTGCGACACATATATTACATGTTTTTGGCCTCTATTTCTGGAATCATATACTGGCATCACATCAGGACTCACTAGCTACAGGCATCACTCATATTTCTGGCTGGAATCATATTTATATTACGTGTTGGGTCATGGATTTACTTGTACTAGTCAGGGCAGAGAAACACTCGAGTAGACATATAAATATTCCCAAATCTAGAATCACTCCCTCTGGTCTAATCTGGAATAATAGCAGTCGCACACCCAGTGTGCGGTGAGCCGTACTTGCCCCTAGCCGTTTACATATCGAAATAGGTATTTCAGAGATACTAGTTCATTCTTTCTAGTCTGATCTCAATTACACTTCTTGACTGGTCTCACTTATACTTTCTGGACCGGACTCATTATATTTACTCTTGTTGGACTCACTTCACGTTATTGTGCACACACTTTCTCTTAGTTTAGATTTCTTGTATCCAGCAGTCATTATTATCTTGCTTCTGATTTTCATGCATCTTTACCTTTATATATATATTTCCTTGTTCATACTTCTTTTCCTTCACCTTATGCTACTTGCTACAACTGCTTTATAGTTTTTATCATTTAATTGGAACTGCTGTTAGAGGTGTACTTGCTCCAATCCTGACTGGATATATTTTTTAGAGGATCCAAAAGATTGGTGTCAGATGTTTTATGGACCTCAGCATGTCGATGGTGTAGACAGGGACCCCCTAGTTCATGAGTGATTTCCGAATCGGTGGCCGGGATCACTAGGACCTCAGTTGTATTTATTAGGTTTTGGTACCAAATTTATCCTCGGCTTTTGGTTTGGGACTTTGTATTTTATTTGATTCAGGATATGTTGTTGTTATTATTATTATTGTTGTTATTTTAGTAGTAGTTGCTGTTTAGACCTTGTAGTTGTTAGACTTTCCTCTTAACTTATCGTGCTTAGATCGTGATTGAGTACTTGTGTTATCTTTATCATATGGTTCCTCCGTTTGGAGTTGAGATCTTGGTAGGTACTTATATTGTTGTGTGAGATTGTTAGCTAGATAGTAGACCTAGACCAACGTTCTACCGCCGATGCTGCGGTGTAGGCTGGACGTACCCACGACTCATGCCCAATTTTTTGGGTGCGGATCATGACACATTTTTGGTGGCGGCCCATGCAGGTCTCGAGCTTCACAATTAGTGCGATATCGTGATAGTACAACAATTTAGTTGTACTACTATGAGCCTTCTCTAGGATATAGGATCTAGGATGAGAGTGTACTTAATCACGACTAGGAACAATTCCAATCTAATATTTTCTATTTCTAATTATTCTAAAATTGCTTCCTTTTGAAATATTAATGTCCTTCTTTGATGATATTGTATCTTGCGCCGTATTAACTTCTTTCGATCGGTGTTCAGGATACCTCCGAAGACACGATTCTATTATACCATTCTAGCAGCTGCCACCGAGAGGTCTGCCACCTCTCGTCCAGCTCATATTCAGGCAGCTGCTACCGCTCCACTCACCACTCCTGCGGTTGAGGGAGCATCTGCTTCTCTCGGAGGTTCTCCTCCACCTGTAGATCCGAGGACTATCCCAGTCGTTCCGGTGGTGCCTCTACCACCTCCAACACCAGTAGACGTCGCGCAGTTGTTTGTATTCTTCAGGGAGATGATGGACGCGCAGCATCGCCAGGTGGATGTGATGAGGCTGGACATTGAGAATGCCCACCAGGTGGATGTGATGAGGCTGGGCAAATTTATGGGGGGCTTGAGTGAGGCAGCAAAGGCGAGGAAGTTTCACAAGGGCTTGGTCATGGCGGTCAAGTCTTTGACTAGGAGTGACCGCGAGGCAACTTTTGAATAGATTGTAGGGGACGCTCAGAGGGCAGAGGATGACTTGGAGCTCAAGCCCAAGAGAGGCAGGGATAATTCAGGCAGTACGAGTGGTAGAGCGGGACCGACTAAGCGTCCCTATATGCAGAAGACAACGCGGTAGGGTCAGGATTAGAGAGTGCCCACTTGTGCCTACTACAGGAAGGCAGGACACAATTGGGATATTTGTAGGAGGAGGCTGAAGGTGTATCTGTTCTGTGGATCTGCTGCTCACCAGATGCGAGATTGCTCTACTACACCTCTATTTGGTGGAGCACATGATCAGAGAGTTGGAGCTAGGCCACCTATGGTACAGCATCTTGCCCCACACCAGCAGAGGAAGATACCCCATCAGGGCAGGGCTTATGCGTTGACGGTCGAGGAGGCCGATGCAACGGCTGTCGGGTTAGTTGGTCTGTCTCTTTTTGTTCTTCTTCTTGTCCTTTTTTATTTCTTGTGGTGTGCTTCATTAGTACATGTTAGGCTTTTCTTTTGTGCTGTGGTAGATAGTGTAGTGACCCTGATTGAGACTGTGATAACAAGACCAGTAGGATCATGATCTTGAATGTTGTTTAGGTAGAATTTCTTAACTGTGATTGTTGGGAGAGGGGGTTTGACCTAGAAGAAGTGCGATTGACTTTAAATTTCGAGAACGAAATTTTTTAAGGAGGATAGGCTTGTCACTACCCCATTTCTAGGGCAGGATATTTTTTATTTTAATTTGCTAAATTGTATATTGATCATAAATATTTGTATTAATATTTAATTAGATGCATGTATTTATATTTATTAGTTATTTTAAGGTTTTGGCTAGTCTGGACCCAT